>WSTS01000369.1:0-14787 GCA_019627755.1 Serendipita sp. 411 | reverse complement strand
CAGAACGCGAAGAAGAAAGAATAAATGCAGCTACTGAGTACGGTGATAGACTAAAACGTCCATGAATCCCATCTCTCTTCATCCTCGGCTTCCTTCCCTCGACCACGTAAATCGGAGAACGATGAGCCCACGCTGCAAGAGAACACTTCGGAGGAGATACGGTGATAAAATACGTCTCATATTGCTCTCCGGATATCTCCTAGCGCGATCGATAGGTCCAGTCACTGGAGCACGCCGAGAATGGGAAACAGATGACGAGCTTGGCAGAACGATGCTTTTAGGTTCAAACGCTGTCTTCTTCAAGTTTGTATCAAGTTCTCCTAAATGGCTGAATAAACCATGACCTGTATATCCTCCTGAGTTTCGGAGAGTTGCATGCGTCAGCCTTGCCTAACAAGCCTCTACAATCCTAAACCTCTTGAATTCAGTTAAGAGTTCCTTATCATTCCACGAGTCCAAAAATCACAAATGAGAATTTTCTTTCAATTTTCCAACTGCCTCCCTTGAGGCAAATCTAAACTTTTTACTTTATCCTATTGCCCCGCTTGCGCGCGATCCCATTCTCTAAACGCGCAAAACGCGTCCCAAGCCCGTCCAGATGCAATACTCTCCCTCGCAAGTTGGACTCCTTGAGGCAAACCTTCCACAATACCCGCGACCAATAATACCGCAGCGGTATTCATCAGCACAAAATCTCGTATCGGGCCCAGCTTTCCCTCGTCCTCATCCCTTTTCCCATTTGGATCCAATAGCTGAATAAACGTCTGCGCATTCTCCTCTGGTCCCTTCCCACCCTTGACCGTCTCCAAAGCATGCGGCTGTAGCCCAAACTCGGTCGGATCCACCACAAACTCCTTTATCACTCCACCATCAACAGCTCCTTCACTTTCTTCTTCTCCTCCTTCTCGTCTACGAAACTCCCACACCCTCGTCGGCCCTGCACACGAAATCTCGTCTAATCCCTCAAAGCCACAGACTACCCAGGCCCTCTGCATAGTTTCATCCTTTGCCAACGCCCTCGCAAACGTTGCACCGAGCTCGGGTCTTGCGACGCCCAAGACGATTGCAGCAGGCCGAGAAGGGTTTACAAGTGGCCCGAGCAGGTTGAAGATCGAACGGTGTGGGATCGAACGACGGATAGGTGCCAAGGGTGCGAGGAGAGGATGATGGTGTGGTGCGAGAAGGAAGCGAAATGGTGGTTGCTGTTGTGAGGAAGATGCACGAGGTGGGGAGAGTGGACATCCGAGAGCCATCAATAGATCTGCCGAACCCGAGGACGATGTCGATGCCCGATTCCCATGCTAACAGTCACGAATAGCCAAAAGCAAGATTGAGCGAGAGAGAGAGAAAAGGTTGTCAGAATTAATACACAAAGAGGAGGGACAGCGAGAGAACGGTGGAATACCTTGTATACCCGTGCACCCGCACCAGCAGCGACAATTGCAGCCGTCGTACTGACATTGTACGTATCATGACCATCTCCACCTGTTCCAACGATATCGACAACCACCCTATCTTTGCCGCTCGCCGCCTGTTCGGGAGGAACGTCGACCAAAATCGCATGCCGTCTCAATACCTCTGCTCCTCCTGCCAACACATCATCGTCTGCTTCGCGTCCACTCAAATGGAGCGCAGTCAAAAAGCTGCCAATCTGACTTGGGTAGGTGCTTGTAGGGTCCAGCAGATGTTCGAAAGCGAGGACGGCGTCGGACCGGGAAAAGGAGGAAGGGGAGGAGATCAGTTTGGACAGAAGGGGTTTGAATGTTTCGGGCGTGTGTTGTGGATGGGTGGAGGTGTGGACAGCAGTTGGGACGGCGTCGACTTGGATCTCCATCGGGGTTGATGGAGAAGATTGGTTTTGGTTGATCGATTGGTTCTGTTATGAAAAGGTAGACTGAGTTGCCTGATTCACAGAACGGTAGGATGAGGAGGATTAGACTAGTCAAGCACCTGACAGAGTCACCATCGATATAAAGCAGACGAATGGAACCTACCTTATCTGCTATAGGCAATCTGAAGTACCTAAGATGTATCAAATGATAATTTCTTTGGCTTTGAATACAAATCGATGATCTAGAGGAGTGACGTGAGGAATTGACCGATCGAGAGATGGGGAAGGATGTGTGGATGTTCCCCGTTATGGCTAATGTAGAATATCATGTATGGTGACTGACAAAAAAAAGCCGACAATTCTACGGTTTATTGGCCTTTACATTCTACTGTCTTCATCGTGTCCCTTTATCTCGTCTCACTGCGGGCCTGAAGGCATTTCGTCAATCTGCCGACAAAGGCTCGACTGCGTGAGCCCAAAGTATCATTATAGTCAGCCCAAGAGGTTCGATTTCTATGAGGAACGAAAATCAACCAGAATGATACATAAATCCCATGAATAGTCGCGAGACTGCCTACCTATGAGTGATGGCAATTCGACGGAAAGGAAGTTACTGGAAACTCTATAGTAGCCATCAAGTCTTTAGGGCTATGGATCTCGACTGGGGTGAGCTAGCAACTCGTCAATTGATCGCCTATGAAATTTGTCGAAGAGACACATGCTCTAGCATCGTGCCGTATCAGCCAAGAATGGACTTCGTCTGTTTCAAGGTCACCGCACTTACTCCGTGACGCGATATTCTCGTCAACTGGAGTATTATACCTTTAGGTGAATCTCTTTGCTGTCGAACGCAGACTAGCGGCACAGTGTAGCTGTACAGTAGCTGTACTGGGATCAATTGCGATACCATTTGCTAGGATCCACCAATAACGTCTATTTAGCCTTAATATGTAGCCGTGAAAGACTGTTGATACAAGCGACCGACTCCCCTTTCCAGCTCATCAATTCCACCCAATTTAACAGAATCTCCTCCAAAACGCCCAGTAATCTCCGCCATCATGGTCTCGGAGCATCCAGTTCCGAAGGCCTCAATGTGACGAGCCCAAAACAGGCTAGAATAGTGGGTCGCTGGATTTGTATACTTGTTAAGGAGTTCCTTGGCATCCGAAATCGCCTCATTAGGTGGATTCAACTCTTCCAGCCTCTCGATCTGCAGTATGTTATAACGAAGCGATTGCTCGAGGACGTCCCTTGTCGTATGCGAAATGCTAGGGTTGATTAGAAATCCATGTGCACGCTCATCGTTGGAAAGTAGAAACTCGCGGAATGTCGGATGGAGAAATTTTGACCGCTTGGTCCGTTCCGTCAGTCTTCAGGACCGCGCCCAATAGTTGTACTGTGTGAGCGATATAATCGTTTTTCGGGGGGAGATATTCGCATAGGGTGTCGACAGAGATCAGATCGGTTCGAATGCCATCGAAAGCACCTCCATCAATGACTCATCGGGCGTATCCCCCCACGCACACTAGCCTCAGAATCGAGAGATGCAACTCGTCCATCTTTTCCACTAGATCTTGAGGCGAGTTACTCGCCAAGATCATCTTCGCCATCATCATCCGTCGTCTTCGGTCCTTGAGTAGACGGCAGATCGTCGCCGCATATAGGAACAATCCGCCATATTGCTCTACTATCATCTTACGTTGGTCAAAAGAGACCATTGGATGATTTATGAGCTTCTTACCTACGTATTTCTCTGAAGCGGAGAGAGCCATTCGGTCGCTTCGCTCTGCACATCCTTTACGATCCCGAGCAATTGTTCCGCTATTTCGCATGCTTCTTCAAAACGATTTCGACGATGAGGTTTTGCGACGCCCGCAAGTGGTGTAATTCATCGTCACGACGCGACCAGATGTAGGCGTATTGTATTGGCATTGCTTGATAGACTTTTTATCTACACCTCCATTTATATCTCCAGGATGATGTTTCTTCGGTATTGTTCTTCTTGTGTGGATCGCTCATGATACTGTGCAATTATGGGTCGTGTCGCCCTCCAAAAGTGGTTCCCATACCATACCTTGGCCACCTTTGCTTCTGGGTCGGTCCAAACTGTTTACTTGGGCCATTCGGAGACGCATCGTTCTTCCTAAGCAGCACGGTTTTCTCCTCAAATACGACGACCAGAAAGACTAATTTGATTCTCTACATATCGCCAACTACAATATACCCTCTGTCGTTTTATGGAATAAACTTGGGATATCTGTCTGGGCCACGACACGATTCGACTGCAGGTCTGGATGAAGAAAGTAGTAGTAGTAACAGTAGCTATGTAAAGCAGATTATCTATCTGCCTTTGAACAGGAATCTTTCTCTCTCTCTCTCTCTCTCTCTCTCTCTCTCTCTCTCTCTAACCCCTTCTCCTTGCCGTCCCAGCGTCACCTGTGCCAAAATTAAAGCGATTGCTTTCTATACCTGAACAAATTGTACGCAGATGTGACCCTAAGACCAGACCAAGCGTTCGGCTCAAAGAAGGAGAAGGGGGAAGACGGGAAATCTGCCTAAAAGAACGAAAAGTAGAGTGATGCTACTGTAGTGGAGTGGGAAATTGTCGACAGACGAGGAGATGGAGGACAAGAGAGCGAAGACGATCCAATTTGTTCGATAGTATGAGTGGGAGAGAGAGAGAGAGAGAGAGAGAGAGAGAGAGAGAGAGAAAGGGATCGAGAGGGAAGGAGAAAGAAGGTATACTGCAAGTGTAACTAAGCGAACCAAGACATGACCTGGAGGGTTAATGTGAACAAACGAAGAGACGACCGACCGATAGAAGGAAGTACTGTAGTCACTACGAGAGTAAGAGGTAGTGGTTCAGACATCGAGGGGGAAAGGGGGGGGAATCGTCAGCAGTCGATCGTCGAGTGGTTTACTCACCTCGAGAATGACGAGTAAGTAGCTACTGACGTACCTCGAGAGATGACTCGCAGCTACGTAGCGGATGATCGAATATAGCTATAGCCTCTACGGGGTCGTTTGCCTCTGAGACTATCATGTAAATAGGGGGTCAGGCCCAAGACAAGTCGACCAGGAAAAGGGGCCCGAGTAAGGGACACCCCAGCGAGCGAGCGAGCGCTACACTCGGTCATCCCAGGTACGCAGTTACGTAGAGGTACGTAGAGGGGAGGGAGGGGCGGGGGGACGGCATTATCCGCTCGATTTCCTTTTATGGAACTCGTTGTGGTCGGGTCGGGTCGTTGATGTCTGTGACCGCGTCGAGGGAGGACGAGGTCGGAGAGGTTTACTCGACAATGTACCTCTTTTTTCCTCTCTTGTGAAGAGACGTGAGAGAGTGTGCATGTGCATGTGCATGTGCTTGAATCTGTCGTGTCTGTCTATGCGACTGGGTATATAACCCAGCACACGGACATGCATGGACAACGAGAGACTTGCCGAATGCCCACTGACCAGAGACGACGAATGCACGACGACGAACGCACAAGGAATGCGCAAAATGGACGACGAACGGACAGTGGATTTTGATGGATTCTTTGGAATATTGGAAATTAGGAGGCAAACCACTTGCTCCACTCCACTCGACTACGCTACGCTACTACTCCTACTACTAGTCTCGTTGAAATTCGTTGGAATACTTGTGATGCCAGCGACTGTACGGACAAACGGTGGTTGTCCCAGTTTGTTCTCCTTGTTGTCGTCGTTGTTGTTGTTGGGAAACAAGGACGACAAATCGGGTCACTACATGCAATACAATTTAGCAATACAATTTACTTCGTTTATTTCTCCAACGCCCGCCGTGCCCGCTCGGTGTCCGTGATCGTGATCGTTGTTTCGAATATTTCCACAACAGATGCCAAATTGGGACGACGTACCTTTCCAATCGAGTCGGCCTTGTTCTTCCCTTGTTCTCTTGTTCTTGTTCTCGGTCTCGTTCTCTCCGCCGCCGTCTAATATTCTTCAAATTAATAACGATGATGATGGCGATTAATTGCGAGTACGGATGATGGTGATGATGTTACAGGGATGTTTGTCATTGTATTATCTCCGATGGCCCGTCTTCATCCCGCCGATAGCCCAGCATAACGAGTGTCAATAAACGAGCAGAACCACACGGTTTCTGTACTGTACGCTTGCAACTGTACGCCTGCACGCCCGCATGTATGCATGCATGCATGCTGCTGCTGGTTTCAGACGCCTCGGGGTCTCCGCCGTTTCCTATCCGACCTAGTCCTCTTTCGCCCATATTCCCTTGTTCACTCCTCTACACCACTTGCAAGGGAAAAACCCCTCTACTAAAAAATCATGAAAATTCTATCGAAGGGATGATAGTGTAGTGGATCGTACTAGGCTCTCTCGTGGCCTTTTTGAGTGCGCCCGCGCCCACGAAGCAGGGTTTGGCGTAGCTCTCTTCACAAGTCTTTTCGATGTTTGGAGCTACTACTGCTATTACTCGAATTGAATTACGCATATGTCGCCCATCACCACCACCCCTGTGGCTACAGCGAATGGTAAGAAGCTAACGGGGGGGAGGGGGGGGTCCAATTGATATTGACATTGAATTGAAAAGAGTCGACGGATCATTCGCGTCTTCATCGATGCCATGCCATGCGAAGTGGAAGGGCAGCGAGAAAGGTTAATGGGAGGACGAATCATATCACATCATATCATATTGTCCAAACCAGGCATCGCTTGTTGTTCGTCCTCCCTCCCTAGGCCCCTCTGCCTATATAACCACCCCCCTCCAACCACTCTCTTCTCCCTCAAGCTCCTCTCAGCTCCTCTCTTCTCGACTCCTCTAGTCCTCCAACTCCTCAGCTCTACCGCCTCCAATCCTCCATCACCAGCACTCCCCGCTGCGCCAGCGCCCATCCAAACCAAACTATCCAACCAACCACCGCACCCACCTCTAAGCAATGGAATTCTTCACCAACATCACCGCTATGCTCATGGGTAACCCCATCGAAGACGAAGTCCCCGTCGACTCGGACGATACCGGAAACGGAAACTGCGTCATTGCTTAAATGAAGCGCAACTGGGAGAGGCACTGGAAAATGGAATACTACTCTACGGATTGGTCGGTCGTTTTCGGTACGTCCTTCTCGCCAGCCTCCCTCTCTTTTTCTTGACACTCGAGCTAACCTAATTGCTCTCCGACGTTTGTAGTGCACTGTCAAATGTTTCAAGCAAATTACACTCGGATACTCGGATACTCGGATACTCGGATACTCGGATACTCGGATACTCGGATACTCGGATACTTTTGGATACGACTCTGCGAATTCCTGCACCCTTGTGCGCGGAACGCAACAACCCATTTTAGACTCTCTCTACCCACTCCCTACCAGGGGTGATCTTTGTTCACTACCAGACTCTCCTCTTATTGGCTCCGGCTTTTCGTTTTCGTTCTTCTTTTGTTCAAATAACTCCCCCCTTTTTTTGTTTTTCGTGAACCTGTAGATTCATAGAAAAATAACTGTCTCCTACTCTCTCCTACCCTACTCTCCTCTCCTCTTCGACCTCGTATTCCCCCAACACCCTTACCTTTTCTCTCTTCTCTCTCTCTTCTCTCAAACCTATGCCCTTTCCTCTCTCCTCTCCTCTCTCTCTCTCTGTCTACTACCCTTCTCCTTCCTACCCCCTTGCAACCGTACCGTACCTAGTGTAACGGCGGTCAAAAAGCAAACAAATTCCTCAACACCCCCCTCGAAACCTCTTCCCCCTTCGTCTCGATCTTCGTTTTCTCGCGCGTCTTGTCGTTTGGTGTTGATTTTTCCCTCCCGGGTCTTTCTTTTTTGTTCTTTTGACCTCTACCTCCTTTGTTCGTACACACGCACTGTTCGGTTGATCTCCTACCTCTTCGAATCTCTACCTCCTTTAAAACCCCTCAATCTTTGTGTGTATGAGTGAGCGTGAATGTGAGCGAGTGTGAGAGTGTCAGTGAAAGGGTTATATTCTCGCCGCCATCACGTCTTTCATCCTTGCTTCTGCTCTACTCTGTACGCTCGATACTTGGGCCAACCCAGCCAGGTAGTCCATTAGTCTATCCAGCCACTCTGTCGATCGACGACCGTTTCCCTCCCTCGGAGAGAGAGAGAGAGAGAGAGAGTTGGAATACTGCGCGCAATGGCCGTCTATATGGCCATTTTGCTCCGGTCGGTCGGTCGGTCGGCGGAATGAACGGCTAGGACAGACGGGATGGAATGGATGGACGTACGTAAGTCTTGGGGAGTTGGAATCCAAAAAATGACAACGACAGTTTTATCTCTGGTATTCGCCTCTTTGCATTCGCATTCGCATTCGCATTCGCATTCGCATTCGCATTCGCATTCGCATATGCACGTGTACGTGTACGTGTACGTGTACGTGCGTGGTAATCGACGCTACTCTACGAAGAATACGTCGAAACGAGGGAAACGAGCGAGCGCGCGCGCCCCCTATTTGGGTGTGGAATAGACGTCCTGGAGAAATTGGTGTCCAAGAGCAATCCCAAAGTCGAAGATGCCGACTAACACTCGGCCCACTGTGAGCATAACATGAACTGTGCATAAATAGACCCTCAGAAAGCACCGAGATTCATATTGCCATGAATGCTGGTCGTGGTGGGTGGTCAAACGCTCTTTGCTCCCTGAGGCTCTTTGGAGTGCATTACCAGTCAGAGGACGCACAATAAAGGCTCAAATCGTTTCGGTCTTTGTTTCAAACCAGAAAGATTTCTTGTATTTCATATCATGCGAAACCTGACGAAAAAAACTTTTTTTTCCCCTTCTATTAGTCAGAACTCGCGAGGTTTGAAGTGGCACTTGAATTTGGAAGGGCGTCTGTGGAGTAAAAAGTAAACAAAACGATCAGCTGAGAGAAATCGGTCGTCATTCGCATTCGACAAACCGGATCGCCGAATCTTCAAAGGGCATAGACAATGTGACCGGTTCTCCCTCGACTGGCACCAATGTGTACGTCGAGAGGACGGCAGTGGCCAACTGACGAGCGATTCTTTCCGCAAGAAATCGTCCAGGACAGATCCTACCCAAAAAAAAATTTTTTTTTTTCAAAATCAACGATAAACTATGGAAAATTAAAGTCTTTTTGACCGTACCTTCGTCCAAACCCAAATGGAATGTTGCTTATATCTGGGAGGCCTCCTGCTTGGGGATTCAACTCTGGCAAGAATCGACCTGGATTGAACTCTTCGCTATCCTCGCCCCACACTCGGGGATCCCTCAGCATATAGCTGAAAGTTTTATCAGTAATCGACAGTATTTGATTCTGATATGAGACTTTACCCTATATTACAATGGATAATAGATCCCTTGGGAATGTAGTACCCTTTGTAGACGTCCGCTTCCGTGTTGACGTGAGGAATCCCTGTGCTCGGAGTTCAAACGACCTTTTTGATTCAGGGGGAAAGAAAATGCAGTTACCTATGGGAGCCGTCGTGCTCCAACGCAGTGATTCCTTCCATACAGCATCAAATAGTCTGAGCTTTGCTATATCCTGCACCGTCGGCAACTGGCCCTGGCCCACGACCTCGTCGAGTTCTTCCTGGATCTTGACTTGCCATTCTGGGAATAGAACGAGGGCATAGAATAGATTGGACAGGGAGGTTGATGTCTGAGAAGCGGGTGAGCAAAGCATCGAGATAATTCGAGCATGTAAACTATACCGTATCCACGCCAGCCGAATACATGACCGAAATCGAGTCACGAATCGTATTTTCCGTGAAGCCTGACTCGCTCATGTATTTGGAGATTAAAGATTCGTCCGCCGTCCCTTTAGCCTGTACACCTCGTTCATCGCGTGGGAGATATTGTAGATAAACGATACAAACCATGGCAGCTTTGACCATTTCAAATGGCCAAAATCGCACTCGAGTAGTCAGGTTCGAGCCTCGTTTGGCGACCCTTTGGAAATGGGCTCCAGGAAACCAAGAAGGAATATAGCGCACTAGAGGAATGCAAAAGAGTTAGACGAGATGGCGATAGCCTACATCCTTCACTCACAGAATGGTAGAATGTTCACAAACCAGAACTTTGTGATAACCCAAGTAAAGAGTTGCGTTCTCTCCGTGTTCAAATGCGCGAGCGTGGCACCATGCTCGCTGTGAATGTGTTCACCGTAAGAGACGGTGGTTATCACAGATCCAACGGATCTAAATTTGGCATTAGGATGAACCTGGCCCCTTCAGTGTCCACTTACTTCATAAGGTGGGGGTGTGGATCTCCGGCATATCCATCTATTTCACTCATGAAACTCCGAATGCATTGTTGTATTAATCCATCATAGTTCCCCACTGTATGCGCCCCGAGAGACATCCTGAAGAATTTGCGTTGCTCGTTGAATTCGGAGCCTTGTGGTAGCAGGACAAGACTATAACCTGATCCCATCCTTGTCGATTGGTCATAACCTGCAATTATACGGACGATAAAGCGAACAACTATACTTACAAGTTGTTGGCCATCGTGGTGTATGGACGACCGGAATAGATGGCCATTCGTTTCCCTGCCAGATCCTCCGCTGCCTCTATCGAATTGAGCACGATCATAGGAATCCCCGCGAGATTTACATATACAATATCCCCTGTTAAATGTTGATTAGTCTCCGAATGATGAGTTCCGTCTCGAACCAGCTTACCATACTGCTTTCCCCATAAGTTAAATGTCTCAAACCACCGATTTTTTGGAAATGTAAAGAGATTTCCGACCAAAAAACTACCCTTAGGACCAGGTGGAAGGCGCGCTCCAACCTTTCGTGCTCTCACCGGCGGCGTTTTTGACGCAAGATAAAGACAGGCCACCCCAGCGATGGCTAATAATCCTACAAGCGCATGGGTTGTCTCGAATCTGTCCATCTTGAATGGCTCTTCCCTCGAAAGTGGAGCGCGGAGGGGGGATCTAGGTAAGCAGGGAGGACATGAGAAAGGCGGTGGCTTTGGAAGATTCTGACCCATATTTACGGAGGTAAGCAGCTTGAATACACTCAATTGATGGGGCGTCCATAAGGACCCCTTCCCCGGCATGCCTTTGTCGAGATTCAATAGTGCAAGGCGGCCACACCATTCTCTTTCCTTGCGGCGTAACGGTCTTCCGCCAGCTGGCCTTCCCACATTTTCAGCTTATCAGGGCCTCTGGAAAGAACCTTCGGTATCATGCTATCTCCACCCTCTCCCTGAATAACACGCTCTCGTCTCTCTCAAACTTGAACGACTCGATTCGTCCTCTCAGTCAGATCGAGGTTGGAAATTACATTTGAAATCAATCGAAGGTCTGTAGTATAAACTAGTTCAACATAAATGCATCACCTGCGGCCACAACAAACGCACCTTATGATAGAATCCTTAAAAGGCATGTAGGAACTGGAGTCCTTTCCACAGGGACCAGGGAGTGCACTGAGAAGACTGTAGCCACTAACTGAAGACTGACAATCGAGATATTGTCCCAGATTGACTCTGCGTGTCACCGTCGTTATCGTCAATCAATGTCTCAGCGGTTAAATGATGGGTGAACGTAGACAACGTACTGTCTCTTGAGCCCCAAGGGAATGTTGCTGATATACGCACTCGGATCAGACTATGGAAGAAGTTGGTGGAAGTTGAATTGCCTCGCCCACACAGTGGAGCTTCAAACCACCAAGTCTTTGGATGTTCGAACAGGTTGTGGACAGAAAACCTAATCTTTGGACCTGTAAGAAGACAAGCACTAGCTTTTCGAGCTCTGCCTGTTGGCTTTCTCGACGCGAGATGAACATATGCCGTCCCAACAGTGGCCAATGCCTGGGTGCACGATTGGGTTCAAAGCAACCCATCTCAGACAGAAACTTCTCTTCTCCTCTCAAAAATGGCGGGGATAGACGGATCTAAAAGAAGAGTCAAGCCATAAGTGAGTCTCGCGTACGTAGAGTTGAAAGCAATACGAACCAATGGCAACAGAGATTTTTTCCTTGTTGATAGTCTATTTCAACGGGTCAATCTGTTTTCGTAATTTCATATTGAAAGTGGAGCCTCCAGGATCTGAGTAAGGTGGCCTAGAACGATAGCGTTCGAGTGCAAGTTTTAAGTCGAAACGTCAACGCTTAGCCGCTGTGAGCACAAGTTGATCAAGAAGCATCGTAGCCTTGCGCATATAGACTCTTTGGGAAGTGCCCAAGCTTATATTGGCCTATTGGCCTTGAATGTCTGTCGTGGTTGGTGGCCAAAAGGTAATCGGTCAGGCAACAAGTCTTATGGACTAATTAAAAGGGATGCATCATCAGTTCAGAGAACGCAAAAAACAGGCTCGGTCACTTATATCTTTCACAATAACGAAATTATTGTATTTCATATACGCGAAAACCTAACCACACTTCCGTTTAGTCCGAGCGAGGCTTGAAGTGACATTTGAAGTCAGTAGGGCGTCTGTGGAGTAGAACAGTGATCAGCTCAGAATGAATATCATTAGCCCCTGCCAAACCTGATGGTTGAATCCTCAAAGGGCATCGAAGGTGTGACCGCCTCTCCTTCGACAGGGACCAATTTGTACATCGAGAGGACGGCAGTGGCTAACTGACGGCCAATTCTCTCTGCAAGAAACCGCCCAGGACAGATCCTAACCAGTATTTTCACCGACAAATCCATGGAAATAAATATCTGTTAACCGTACCTTCGTCCAAATCCAAACGGAATATTGCTTATATCGGGAAGGCTTTCCGCTTGAGGATTGATTTCTGGAAGGAAGCGACCCGGGTTGAACTCTTCACTATCCTCACCCCACACTCGTGGATCTCTCAGCATACAGCTGAGGGGTTGTCAGTAACTGGCGGGATCCAACAGTGATATGAGTTTACCCTATATTACAATGGATCACGGATCCGTTCGGAATGTAGTACCCTTTGTAGACGTCTGCGTCAGTATTGACATGAGGAATCCCTGTTCTCTAAGTTCAGACGACCCTCTTGATTCGGAGATGAAAAGAGAAATACCTAAGGGAACTGGTGGGTGCCAACGTAGTGACTCCTTCCACACAGCTTCAAATAGTCTGAGTTTTGCTATATCCTGCGCTGTTGGCAAATGGCCCTGGCCGACCACTTCGTCGAGTTCATTCTGGAGCTTTACTTGCCATTCAGGAAATAGGACGAGGGCAAAGAACAAATTGCACAGAGCGGTTGCCGTCTGAGACCGGAGTGAGGCCTAGGATAATTCGAGGGTATAAACCGCACCGTATCCACGCCCGCTGAGTACATGACTGAAGTAGAGTCACGAGTTGTACTCTCTGTGAAAACTGCTTCAGTTATGTGTTTGTAAACCAGAGATTCGTCTGCTGTCCCATTGGCCTGTGCATCTCGTCATTATGTAGGAGACATTGTGTGCATAAATAATGCAAACCATGGCGTTTTTTATTATCTCTAATGGCCAAAAGCGTACTCGATTAGCCAGAAATAAGCCTCGTTTGGCAACCTGTTGGAAATATGCCCCAGGAAACCAGGAAGGGATATAACGCACTGAAGGAATGCAAGCGAGTTAGATATAAGAGTCTTCGTACACTTGCTCTACTCACGGAATGGCAGAATGTTCACAAACCAAAATTTCGTGAAAACCCATGCAACGAGTTGCGTCCTTTCCGTGTTCAATTGAACTAGCGTATCACCATACTCGCTATAAACATGTTCACCGTAGGCAATGGTGGTCACTATAGCGCCGATGGATCTGAGGTGACATTAGTAGGAGTCCGAGGTTTCTCAATGTCCACTTGCTTCATGAGTAGAGGGTACGGGTCCCCAGCATATCCATCTACTTCACTCATGAAACTCCGAGTAGTTTGTTGTATTAATCCATCGTAACTACCCACGGTATGCGCCCCGAGAGACATCTTGAAGAATTTGCGTTGCTCGTTGAATTCGGTGCCTTGTCGTAGCAGGATAAGACTATAACCTGATCCCATCCTTGTCGATTGGTCACAACGTGCATTGATATGGGTAATAAAGCAAGCGAACATACTCACAGGTCGTTAGCCATCGTGGTATATGGACGGCCGGAATAAATCGCCATACGTTTCCCTGCCAGATCCTCCGCTGCTTCTATCGAATTGAGTACGACCATGGGAATCCCTGCGAGATTTACATATACGATATCTCCTGTTAAATGTTCGTTACTATCCAAACTGATGAGCTCCGCGCTCCGTCTCGGACTGGCTTACCGTATTGCTTTCCCCATGAAGTAAACGTCTCAAGCCATCGGTTCCTCGGAAATGTGAAGAGATTTCCGACCAAAAAGCTACCTTTGGGACCAGGTGGTAGACGCGCTCCGGCCTTTCGGGCTCTTGCTGGTGGTGATTTTGACGCAAGATAAAGATAGACCATCCCGACGACGGCCAACGACCCCACAAGAGCACGGCTTGTCTCGAGTCTGTCCATCCGGAATAGATTTTCTGTCGAAAAGCGGAGCTGGGGGAATCCAAGTGGTTAAGGAGGCTATAAGAAGAGCGGTGAACTTGCAAGATCAAACTACCAATGGCAAACGACTTGTGTATACGGAAGTTATTGGTATTAATACGCTAAGGCGGCCGCACTGAGTAGAAAGATAGAAAGATGTGATTAGCAGGGTTAAATTATGGCTTCATTGCGCGGAAAGAAGGATAAGGAGTGTTACAGAGGAGCAGCGGACACTTTTCAGCCTATTTACCCCATCTGGTTAGTCTTCGGTAACCTGGAACGAGCCGCGGAGAAATACGCGAACGCACTAGAACCGAGAGGGTGTCATTGCCCCGCAGAGGATGGAAGTACGTTAGATCTGACTGCTTAGCTGGTCTGTGGACCATCCGATATCTCCGTGTTTTCCCAGAGTACGTCCTCGTCTACCTCGCGTGAAGATGCAAAGGCACTTTTAAGTAATACCAGCAAATGAACCGGGTTGTGACAATGACCTCGCATTTACGGAACACAATCGTCGGCGAGTCTGTATTCGTGGATTATTTACGCGAAAA
>WSTS01000368.1:0-14788 GCA_019627755.1 Serendipita sp. 411 | reverse complement strand
GGTCCTCTATCGGGGAGCCAAAGTAAGCGAGACGGTACGTCTAAGGGGGTGCTTCACTTACAGTATAATGGGTGGTGTTCATATAGCGATCAGTACGACGAGTTATAAGCCAATCCCCAATGTATGTGATTGAGGGATCGGCATCGTCCACAGTGACGTTGCGTAAGGCATATACGCCACTCCAAAGCACCTGTGACATTATTGTAATCCAAATCCACGGGTCGAGTTTAATACCGCATGGCATTGCAGTTTGCTCCGTTGAAAGGAAATCGGTCGAGGAATAAAGCCGCTGCACGACAGAATGAAGGTGAAAAGGCGTCGGAGGTGGAAGCGTGGGACATTAAACAGTGTTTATACCCCGATCGATCAGTATCCCGTCTTGCTACCCGAGAGTGGGAAAAGACAGGTGTTGCCGCATGATGCCTGGACTTTGAGCCAAAAGCGATGGCTTTCGACAGCATTTCTCCCATCGAATCGATATTTGCTGATATCATAGAAACGTAGTCGGGATATCAGGAGAAGCCCAACATAGCCCGTTGCCTCTTGCGCCCAGACCAACGCAATACTCATAATGCTATGGAAATGTCGAACATGGGAAGGGGGCATTGTTCGGTTCCTCGTCCCCTCTCCTCTACCTATGCTGGTACACAGGGAGCAGTGGAGGAAGACGCTAGGCTGGTAGTTCACGGCCAGACGGCAATGTCACTTTGATGGGTGAATGACTTCTTGATCTTTCCTGAGTAGATCGAGTGCGAGCGAAATAGATGCAGGAAGCCATAGCCTTGGTTGTGGGAGGTCTCCCTCTTGCCAGTGCAGCCTCCACCGAACCATCGGGGATGCAGTGCCTTATTGACAGGAAAAAGAACAGTTTGGGTGAGGGATTTGACTATGATGGGTGTGAAAGAATAGCTCCGTTTCCCCTGTCGTCGTCGTCTCCAGGTGAGAGATTGAGAAATCACAGGCTTTCAGTGGCACGGCCGACTATTACGGTCACGCACTACTACAAATGCCTCCGCCTGCATAAATCCAATAAATAACCAAATTTCACACCAAAATATACGAGGGAACCAGCGAAAGCACAATACCAGGTATTCTATATGTAGCCCCCGTATAACATACTATCCAATAGCAGGAATTAACGAGACGAATAGAATAATGAAATGGACACGACACCTTGAGATAGAAAGGTGGCTCAGTGGCGACAGGCACTATGCCCTGTACCCGGGGGGAGTGGCTGCTGCTGATGGGAGATCTTCGTTTCCACCACAAGGTCGAGGTTTCACGCTCAAAAACTGAATACACATTGCACCATTGATAAACGGGCAGCAGTGGAAACTTTCAGACGGACGGGAGCGACCCAAGGATGATAAAGGCACGCTTATAGTGTGACCTCTGGTATTGGCTTAGAGGACAGTACGAGCTGCCCTGGTAATACGAATGAGTCCTCTGGAAAGAAATGTTCATTAGAGTTACACTCACCGTGAGTATAATTGTCTGGCGAGAGGGTATGAATAAAGGGAGTAGTAAAGGAGGAGAGGAGCTGGATACCAGGACAACTGTGGGTAATCGTCAAGCAGAAATAATTGGAAGTACCAAAATATCAATCGCAGAAAGATTCTTGTCTTCTGCATTCAGGCTAGATGCGCGATTGCCGATCGCTGTATCCACACTTGGTCTCCATCCATACAGCTCCCCCTTATGCGCCGCCATGTATCGGATAGAGTCGGCAGAAAGCAGCGCTGTTCAATATCAACGAATCAAGGCGGAAGTTTATAAGGGAATAGAAATTTGTGAGTTTGGTTTGAATTACAAATGTACTTCACATTGTTCGTATCGTTCGTTGAGTATCAGAGCTAGGCACTCTTGAGTACCAGTCTTACCATAACGGTCGATTCTCCTTGACATCCCGCATCTGTCGGGGCTGATACCGTGACATCGAGGTTTCGCCAATTCGTGGGGCCGTTGTACTCGTATAATGACCAGTTATCGGGTGGACAGTGTATGCAGGTGGCCCCGTTGTCCACGTACTGTTCCCTACACTCTCTATAACACCTTCAGAACCGGCAAGGGATACCCTGATACGACCACAATGTGAATGGGTGTTATCGCTAGAGATAGATGATGATGGTCCCCGCTGATGCAATACTTCGTGACTGTGTTGCCTTTGCTTCAGGTTTAATTGCGCAGGTTCCAGAAAGACAGACTGATCCGTCTGGTGGCTGTTTCCGGGTGCCTCGTCTAGTTCCTTACGACTTAAACAATACAACTGCGGTGTCCCGAGTTGTTGAAGAGGTTTCCTTCGTCGTCCGAGATTGAAAAATATGATGGCAATCAGGCAAAAGAGCCCAACCACACCAAAAACAATACTGGCGATGGCTGATTTGGAGAGAGAATCCGAGCCTGAAGACCCTCCGATGGAAGCCTCAACGTTCCCATCCGAATGTGATTCAGGAGTAGGTACAGGCACATATTGTGTGTCTGTACCCAGTGATGGATTCCATACAATGTTGGAGGCAGCGTTTGATGTGATCCTGCTATGACAGCAATTTAGTCATCCGAATACTCTACGGGTAAAATAATACCTTGCCACTGTTGATGCACCCGCAATAGTTGCGCCCACTCCAGACGGGTTGGAAGTGTTTAAAGCAGTAGCAGATCTTTCAAACTCAGAAAGAGAGCAAATCAGAAGAGTGAAAACCTACCGAGAAGAGGAATTTGAAGAAGCTGAAGGGCTATTTGGAAGATTAGAAGCTATTACCACGTTTGGAGAGGTAACGGAGGCGTCAACATACTTTGCCTGGGTATTAGTAGATGTCCTGGCAGAAGGAGCAGGTGCAACCACATCCAGAATCGTCAATCTAAATAGAATGTGTGAGGTTTCAACGATTATGCATATGTCAGACCGCGGGAACCTACATGAATGCATCCACATTGAGGTCTCTACCCCCTTTATCAACACTCGTTTTCCGACACTCTAGTGTGTGCGTCATAGTGGGATCAAGAACATCACTGCTCCATAAGATGGCTTGCACGTGGTCGCTCATTGCACGGTATATGTCCACGGTATAAGTTCGACCATCGAGCACGATTGCAATATCAGTGTCGACATCAGTATTGGTGTTACCAAGGCCCATAAAGTGAATCTGTGTCGCGCCAGTGAAAGAGAAGGTAGCATATGATCCTTGGATCCTCTGTCGGAGAGTCGAGATAAGCGAGGGGGGACGTCTGAGGTTATATCCCACTTACGGTATAATGACTAGTGCTCATATAGCGTTCAGTACGATCAGTTGTGAGCCAAGTTCCAGTATATGTGATCGAGGGATCAGCATCATCCACGGTGACGTTGTGCGCGGCGTATACGCCGCCCGAGAGCACTCGGAATATCACCATAATCCAAATCCAAATCCACGAGTCGAATTTCATACGCCATAGCATTTCAGGCTGCCCCTTAGCCCAACGTTGAAAGGGAATCGGTCGAAGAATACAACTACAGTGCGACAAAACGAACGTGGGGTCGACCAGAGCCAAGGGAAAGAGCTTAAAGAGGGTTATGGGAGGATAAATGTAATAAATTCGAAATGTGACAACAGTGCCTTCACAGTTCTTGTATTCTCTTGGTATCCTCGTCTACCCGGTTGATGGGAATATTGACGTGATGCTGCTTGTTCGTTGAATTTCGTGGAGGCGGTGGTATTCATCAGTGATACTTCTATTGAACCTTTGTTTGTTGAGATTGCAGGGAGATGACCCTGATACTATGGGGCATGATGACATGCATGTATGGGAATTGAGCCTTGCTTGTTTCCCCGTTCGATGAATCCTCTCCTCTGTCTATGGTGGTAAGCGGGGGGAGTCGGGAGGGACTCTAAGTCACGGATGGGACATCCACCTTATGTATTGGGGCCTTCGCTGATCATTGCGTGTTCCCGTCGAGAAATCTCCCCGTCCGCCTTAACTTTTCCGATTTTGAGTACTGTACGGACCGAGCTACCATTGTTAATTGATATTTAGGTCAAACACTATTTGCAATATCGGTGGCGCAGAGTATTGTGGTAGGATCCAAAAGACGAATCAACATGACACTTGCCTCCAGGACCAACACAAAGCATTGTATATAACTCAAGACAGAAGCTCGATGTTCTATCGTCAAAGCAGAGATTTCCACTTTGAATAATTCCACTTGAAGCACCGCAGAACTAGCTGGCCAGTGACATGGGCCTGAGTACAGAGGAAGGGGTCACCTTTTTCAAGAAGCAAAAAGCATATGCAAATGATTGATAGGTTGGTCTCTCCCTTACCCTTCGCGCGGACCGGAAATTACTCATGCAGTTAGAAACGCTCTCTAGACCTTTTCAGTAGTCCTGAAAATGAGAAATACAGATGTGAACACATTCACTAACAAGAGGGAAAAGCGAAGACCTACTAGTCCTGTGGTTTGAAGAGTTGGCCCGTAGAACGAAGTAGATTGCTTATCAACAAATTGCGATGAGTAATTACAAAGGGATCGATATTTGTAACTTGATTTGAATCGCAAAGATGCTTCGCATTGTCAGCACCGCTGAGTGAGCGTCAGAGGTTGGCACTCAATAGTGCATACCTCATCATAATCGTTGTCTCGCTTTGACATCCCGTATTCTTGGAATCTCATACTGCGGAATGGAGGTTTCTCCTGTCCGTAAAGCCGTTGTACTTGTGGAATGTCCAGCAGTCGGGCGGGCAGTGTATGCAGGTGGACCAACTGTCCAAGCGTCGTTCTGTGAACCATCTGGGATGACATAAGAGTCGATTGCGGATACTCTGATATGACCGGAACGTGATTGGGTGTTACCGCTCGAGATGGATGAGACAGACCTCCGCTGGTGCGGCTCTTCGTGGTTGTTTTCCCCTTGTTTCATTATTGGTCGCGCGGTCCCTAGGAATGTAGGCTGCTCTGTACTCTGTTCGCTTTTGGGGGATCCCTCCGCATAGTGAGAGCTCATAGCATAAAACTGCAGCGTCTCGAGATGTTGCGGAGGGTCCCTTCGTCGTCCGAGGTAGAAGAATACTACAGCAATCAGGCAAACGGATCCAATAGCACCAAAAATAACCCCAACAACGACCGATTTGGAGAGATTATTCGGGCCTGAGGACCCGCTACTGGAAGCCTGGACAGTCCCATCCGACTGTACTGCCGAAGTTGATATTGGCTGATATAAAGTGTTTGGATCTAGTGATGGATTCCACTCATTGATGGTGAGAGAGCTCGTGGCCCTGCTGTGCTCGAAGGTTGGTTATCCGAATACTACATGGGAATTCTACTAATACCTTGTCACTATTGATGAGTCATTCCCTGTAGCATCTAATCCAGACTCGGTCGAAGAGCTGACAATGGTTGTCCTGCCAAATTCAGACGAAGAGTAGATCAGGAAACCAGAGACCTACGGAGACGGGGAGCCGGAAGGGCTGTTTATAACGTCAGAAATCATTTCCTCTTTTGTAGAAATAATGAAAGCGTTGACATACTTTGTGGAAGCAACGGAAGGTGATGTGGCCATATCAGGAATCGTTAATCTACAGGAAATCTAGGATGTCAACGGTTGTACAGAAACGAAATTCATTAACCTGACGAGAAACTTACATAAACGCATCAACATTAAGATCCCTACTACCGTAATCTTCGCTTGTTTTCCGACATTCTATTGTGTGCTTTGTAGTAGGGTCGAGGGCATCGCTACTCCATAAGATGGCTTGAAGATACTCGCTGGTGTCACGGTATATGTCTACGACGTGGGTTTCACCGTCGAGAACGATAGCGATATTCGTATCTTCAGACGCTCTGGTGAGTCCATATCCCATAAAATAAACCTGTGTTGCACCGGTGAAGGAAAAAGTAGCATATGATCCCTTGGTCTTCTATTGATAACCGAAGTAAGCGAGCGGTGTACTCCTGAGGTGAGGCCGCACTCACGGTGTAATGGGTAGTATTCATATAACGATCGCTGCGAGCCGTCGTGAGCCAAGCTCCAGTATATTTGATCGAGGGGTCCGCATCGTCCACCGTAACGTTGCGCGCGGCGTATACGCCACTCGAGAGAACTTGTAACAGTAATGGAACCCAAATCCATAATTCGATATTTATATGCCATAACATTGCAGCTCGTTCAATTGGTCGAAGAATAAATGTAGGCGACAAAACGAAAGCAGAATCGACAAGAGCCTAAGGGAAAGAAGGTCGGAAGAAGGAATGTAATAAATCAGAAGAATAAAATCAACCCGTCCACGGTTTTATACTTACTCGGTAGATGAAGATACCGAAACGATGGGAAATGGCCAGGTATCGCCCCAACGCTTATTGAATTTCGAATCGGAAGCGGTGGTCTGCATCTACAACCTCCTATTGAATCGTTGGAGTTGAGGTTGTATGAGGATGGTCCATGTACTATGTGACCTGTAGAGCATGGGAAAAACCAGGGCCTTGCTTGTTCTCGTTGTCTGGACTTCCTCTCTTCCGTGTATTTTGATATACGGGAGGAATTGGAGTAGAACACTGAGTCCCGGATGGGAACCTCCTTCCATGCAGAAAGGCATCGTAGATCATCGCATGTTGGTGTCGAGGATTCTCCTCGTCCGCTTTGATTTCTCTGACATTGAGTATGGTCCGAGCTACCGTTTTTGAAATAACTAAATTTAGGCGCAATATTACTTACAACGTCGGTGGTGCCATGGTATCGTGGAAAGGTCCAAATGCGAGGTAACACTTGTCCCCCGCCACCACCAACCATTGTACGATATATTATCCGAGACGACAAGCTCTGGACTTATCTTTGAAGTAGAGATAGTCAATTTAAATAATCATACACGAAAACCCGCAAAATCAGTCGATTAGTGGACATGAGTTCGGCAAATGCAGAGGAAGCAGCCGCATTTTTTGAGAAGGAAAAGGAAAAGCATATGCGAATGATTGTTCAAGTCAGTGTCTCTATCTCATTCACCTCTTTACCGTAACTCCTCACATGCGCCAATCAACCGACTAACAGATGGACACTAACCCTAACTTCCCGCATACACATACACGAAACAGTAGACCGTAGACCAAATCTTGATCACGCTCAACGGCATCAATCGATCCCAAGAGTCGACTATCGAACTCGCGAGGGACAAAGTGGACGGGGAAGAGATGAACATGTGGGTGCACCTTCGTCAACTAGGAATCACAAAAGCGAAAGAGATGGCTGTGGAGCTTGCTATGCAACAGCAGCAAGTCTCGGCTGCAGCCTCGCAATCCCAACCTCAACCTGGAACAGATGAAGCAGTGAAAGAGGACGTTCAGGCCGAAGGAGAAGCTTTACACTCATCCAAATAGATGTAAGGTTAGTTTTCGATCATCTATAGTCAAAATCTCATATATTCCAAGAAATCAAGTTTAATAAATACCATCTGCTTAATCATTTCTTTGCCTCTTCCTCGGGGGCTCCGTATCTTCAATCTCGCTTGACGTGGTAATATCGGCTTGTGTGCTCTTCGTCCTGCGTTTCGGTTCAAGCGCCTTGCCTAACAGATCGATACCAGGCATAAAGGGCTGACCAAACCAGTGACCAACAGCGATGCTTGCTTGAAATGTGTTTGATGACATAGGATACTGCAAATGTGACATTGTTTGGCGACCAACGGAGAAGGCACGTTCAGCATCGACAGAGGAACCTGTAGGAATCATAAACTAGTAATTAATGTGTGTCTAATGCAGGGTAGGAACACATACATGGTGCGCTCAGGATATCCAGTTGAAATTGGACAAGTCGCGGTTGGATCTTGCGCTGTGCTTCCAAGTATGAGAAGAGATCATCGTTTCCTAGCTGTACAGTAGGGGATGCCCAGAATGTTTCAAGAGAATCGATATTATAGTTGTTTGACAGATCTGGATCGGTGCGGGGGCGACGTAGGCTTGCATAATAGCTTGGATGAGACGGCTGTAAAAGCACCTCAGCTTGAGGAACTCCCAAAGGGGGACACATACGTCAAGTTCCGATGTGTCTTTGGAACTCTGGGGACGTTGAACCTGGCCAGGTGGATAGCGACGGTTGAATTCATCCAAAGCAATAAGTTTTGCTTGCTCAATATTGTTCTCTGGCCACGATTGTCGCTTGAACCATTGCAGTTTCTTACTCGGATGGACCACTGTGTTGTGATCAGGATACGGCTACACATCACAGATCACTCACAAACTGCAATTTGAAGAATTGGACATTGGTCAGTGAGAAGGTAGTAATTTCCAACAGCTTGAAGGCTGGCATGCGCCGCCACACGACAAACAGATGGGACCTCTTTATTGTCCCGATAGCGTTCGAGAGCGTACTCGATGTCCCCTATATATGCAATGACATCTGATACAAGGGGCTGTGACGCTGTAGAAAATGCCTTTGTAGGGTGTTCGAATATCTGAGATACTAATAAGATAGCAAACCCCAACAAATAAGAGAACTCACTGCTAAAGCTTGAACGACGTAGTTTGCTAGTGTAAACCCTTCTTCTTCAATGTCAAATATAGATAAGTCATCAGGAATATCCAGGTCGGTGAGCAGAGCTCGGATCTGCTCCTTAAAATGAATATGAGCGCGGAGGCACTCATAGTCAGAATTCCAACGAGTAGGTACTCGTCGATCAAGATGTTCCTTGTCACCCTTCAGTCGTTTTGTTGCCTTAGCGTCGTTGATGATACCTTCCCACTTCTTCTTAATTGGCGGGCTTTCATGTACCATCTTTGCCAGACCTACAACCTAGTGAACATAATCGAAGTTAGCGGGGATGATACAATGCCTTATGACACCTACTCTTGGAAATAGCCGCAATGCTACCTCTTTATTGGACTTGTGGGCCGTGATCCCAAACATCTCTATGCATTCACGCTCCGCTTGTGTGGCGACTTGTTGGACAATCTTCTCAGTGGCCATCTCAAACCCGGCATCAACGGAATCGACCTCTGCATCATCTGGATCTTGATCGGCTCCAACAATATCAGGTTCCAACCGGCAAGGGATCTTCTGGAAGAAATAAGAGATAAAAACCTGGGGGGATGATCAGTAAAATAGCGAAAAATATGGAATACGGCACCTTAGCCATTATATTGAGACAATGGGGCATGCAACGCAGGCGATAGTCCGTGCCTTTCCAGTGAGCAAGTGGATACTTGCACTTGATTAACTGTTCCAAACTTTTCACCATAGTATCGTTGTTGGATGTGTTGTCCATACAGATTGTGTAGAGCTGGAAGGAGTTATTTCGCATTGGGGATGTAAAAGATGGCAGGCTTACTTTCTCTGTTACACCAAAGTTCTCAAAACATTCAAAAAGCTTCTGCGCTAGGTAGTCGCTTGTGTGCCGAGAAGTCAACCTAGTGATAGAAGATTACCAGCAAGCCAGAATTCGAGACGAAAATACTCGCTTTATAAATTCAATCACAGACCGGTGAATCTGGCCATTGGCATACCAGACAAAGACGACGCTTATGAATGACAGGAATTGTGGATTGGTCCAACCATCCATAACGACATGAACGCAAGATTGATCCTCCTTAAATAGGTTAATCTAAGGGTGATGCCAATAGAAGTAGACTTACGAGATATTTCTTCAATTCCCTTGCAGTAAAATCGTGTAGCTTCTTCATATCATTTGATACGGTGGACCGAGAGTGTATATTTGTACCAGGACGAAGTATCTCAACTTCTAACATATACAGCTCATCCTCGACGGCGTCGAAAGGGCGATGGGAATGAGCCGCACGGAGGGCAACGAGAGCACGGTGCCTATATGGATCATAGACATCAAGAGCATGCGTGATTGTTTGTTGCTTTGAAGTTACTTGCTTGTTACGGGTGTCGCAAGCATTGATTGCCTTGATGAGGTTTTTGGTGCCATCTCCTGTTTTCATTCGGGGGCGCGTTTGAACCTTATGACGGGCAAAATCAACCTTGCAGGTGAAAAAAAATAATATCTCCTTTGTTTTTTGGTTTCTTTCCAGCGTGACATCGAAATGTTTATATGATTCGGACCGCCAGCTATTGAGGGCCGCCTCTAGTAGCGGTTTTTAGTCATATATATATGCTTATTAGAAACAATAATACACACCAATAATATCTTTGTCGTCCAAATTCCAGACTTCTGCATCTGACTGCTGCGCGATAGGTTTGGACACGGCTCTTTGGCCTCTCCACTTGATGGGCTCCCGAACAGCAGGAGGTGATTCAGGCTCGGACTTTGTCTCGTTTTTCTGACGAGGGCTACGACGGGGGCTGTTTGACATGGCGGGGAACGAGTAGATGGCTTTTTTCAAGGAAAAATCGGTATATTATACTACCTGCAAAGCATGAACAAGAATAAATCTTGATAGAAATGTATCTTGCTTCATTCTCTCGAGGAATGGAAGCATCGGGCTTCGGGTTAATCAACATAGTCAAGGCCAAGATGTCAGTCGAGTGGATACTGGCACTTTTTGGCCCGCTGAGCGCTGAGCCCAGACCCTATCCGCGACCCGTGACCCGTGCTTTGTTGTCCTGTACCCGATCCGTATCCGATCCGTTGCGGGTGTATTACCCACGGGATGCCAGACTTGCATTTCGTCCCTGACCCGAAAGACATGTACCGTACGCCGTTTAGTGTGGTTGGTGGGGCCACGAATACCCGGGTGAGAGTTCTTGCTCGGAACTCTTGAACTCTTGGATGCTAAGAAACAGCTTTGGGATTCAACTGCTCCACCAGCGCTCCTTGATTGGTCGAAGAATACGTCGGCGACCATCTGGAGCCCTACATAGCGTTGGCGGTTCACCTCTCCTATCTGTGAAGACTAGTCCAAGAGTAACTGTATTTCGCTATCTGTCAACAACCAGACTCCATTCTCAATCTCATTGACTGTATATTGTAGACTCGTAGAGATCCGAGTTTGTCTGCCAGCTTAATACAACGTAGAGTGAATAAATGTTACGTTCCTATTCTGATTATTACCATCATTCGGAGCGTTTACGGTACAAAAGAAGAGCAAGCGGCCATTCCACCACCAATCTTTCCGGAAACCCCTTTTCAACACCCCTTATTGTACCCACTTCTCGTTTCAACTTGGACAGGAACCGGTTGACAATATCGCCCTCCCCAACCCCACCTACCCCTGCTTCACTCTCCAGTGCCACACGCTTGGCCTTCTCTTCCGGAAACGCCTCTAGATACGTCGCATATGAGCTCCAAGTGCGGAAATATTTCTCCAGTGCAACCCAGTCCATCTCTTTGACCAACACCACATCTTCGCTCTCAATCGTCATCGTCGGGCCTCTCTTTCCTCTCACCCCTTCCTGGCTTTCCCGTTGGATCGTCTCAAACGCTTCGAGTACATCCGGTCGATAGTCTCCCGAAAACAAGACCACCTTTGACTCGTATTTTCTCCCTTCGGTCCTATCGTCGGCCTTGTCTTTTTCGTTATCGTGAGAGGGTAAAGGTAGAAGTGTAGAAGGATGTGGAACCGCCACGAGTCCGCCATCTAAAATTGCCCGACCTGGTTGTTCCCAGTACGCGCTCAAAGACTCGGGTTCGGATGGGACGTGGAGGGACAGAGAAGACGACGACTTATCAGCGTTCTCTTCTCCTGCCTTGCTTCCGGCTGGTGAAGGACTGAAACGTAGATAGAGGTTTCTAGCGATCACAGCCTGCTGGATCCTCGTCGGGTTCGAACCTTGCGAGTAGTATGTGATAAGCGGTGTCAGTTGTGGATAATGTCTCACTCGAAACTCTGAGTATCCCTATGGATTAGCCATAAGTAAACCGGATATTCTTGCGAAAAGAAAGGAAAGGGATGTTTAATGGCAGGAAGAACTCGCGCTGCTACGAACTGATGAGAGAAACTCTCAGAGAGAAGGGAGTGAGGAGGGAAGGAGGGGACGAAAGATAGACTCGCCCAAAACGCCACCGTTCCACCGGGCCTCAACACCCGATCAATCTCCTTCCACAATTTTGGATAATCAAACCAATGGACCGCTTGAGCTGACAAACAATGCCATCAAGAGGAAGCCACGAACAGCGGAAGGTTGTGTTCTACTCACCTGCTGAAACAAAGTCGACCGACTGGTCTTCTAAAAAGGATAGGTCTTCACCTGCAGCTTGGTGATACCGCAGATTTCCTCCTCTCACTACGGCACCTTCTTCTGTAACTACAGGATTTGTATTTACGTTCGTGCTGGTGCCAACTGATTGTCGGGATAGCATCTGGGTGGCCTGTTGGATCATCTTCGAAGATGGATCGACTCCAATTGTCTCTTCGAATCGGGCGGCGATTTCCACCGTTGCTTGGCCTGAATGTACACCCATAACATATAGCAGTCAATACCAGAGAAGTTAGAAAGGAGATATTAGAATAACCAAGCGGTGTATAAACAAGAGAGCGCTCACCTGTGCCACATCCCAAGTCGACTGCGCGTTGCCATCCCAAACTATTACGAATTACCTCATCACCACCGCTAGATTGTGTAGAGCTCCTCTTTCGAGCTGCAAGTCCTGCTTTGTGAAATGCCCATATGGTGTCGTAGAGCCGTGGAGGATAGACGGGTCGAAACGAGCTATAGGCGGCTGCATCATAGGCCGTTTTTGCAAACGTCGCCATTGAGAAACACGATCTCTCTCAGAAAAATATGGCGAATGTTTGAGAATGGAGGACAGGTCGGAAGTGGTGTCGGCCACTTGCTCCCTTTCGTAACTCGCTCGCTCCTAATAATATCTTCTTATTCGCGATAGGCTAGCTGAGATGAGAAGGTTTCCTGATTAATCTGTCAAGCACCAAGATGATAGCATATAGCTGGAAACAAAACTCCCTTCTTATTGGCTACGTCATCACCTTGTTGTGATTGGCTTGACCAATAGCCTTCCGTTCCAGCCTCCTTGAACATGAGGACTTGTCCACTTACTCCTGACGCTCGCGGGCTTGTCGTGCACAACGAAAACCATGTCTCTCTTCCGTATGGATGACTACGAAGCGAAGGGTATCCGATACAAGTACGATATTTTTCGTATCCTTATCATTGGGAGAGCCAATTCTGGGAAGACAACAATCCTCCAACGGGTTTGCAACACGACAGAGAATCCTGTGGTTTACGTCAAAGGAAGAGAGGTGAACAATCATTTAATTGCACGTTCAAACCTTAACAGAATATTACCCAGGTTGACCCGTCTATCCTCCTTGCATCCTCCTCAGATGTACGTCATCTCAGCCTTGTGCTTTAATCCGATTCGAACACGATTCTTCAGCGAGGAATTCACGACATAGAGAGCGAACTGGTATTCAAGAATAGTCCAGGCTTCCGTTTTCATGACTCTCGTGGCTTCGAATCTGGTGGAGTAGACGAATTGGCTAAAGTCAAAGCGTTTATCGAGAACCGCTCCAAGGAACGCGACTTACGGGATCGACTGCACGCAATATGGTAGCATATGCTCAAAGATACCCCCCTTTGATTGATAGCTTATAATTGACTATCACAGGTATTGTATTCCCATGGACGACAGTCGGCCTTTCACGACAGCAGAAAACCAATTCTTTTCGGAATGCGGTGCCAGTACCGGTGATGGTGCAAAATGTATATCTACTTTCATGGTGTAGTCGCTAACAAAGGTATTTATACAGTACCAGTCATCGCGATCTTTACAAAATTCGACGCACTCGACAACAAAGCCTTTGGCGAACTCAAAAAGGAAGGCAGGTCTAAAAAAGAAGCAAGAAGACTAGCTTTACAGCGTGCGGTCATCAAGTTTGAAGGGATATACCTCAAAATGCTGTATGAGCAGCAGCCACGCCCACCAAAGGCACATGTCTATCTGCGTGGTAAGCTGAAGACGGCCGTTTTCCAGATAATGTGGATTGTAAAGATCACCACCACCCAGATATGAACACAGAAGGGTCTAAATGCCGGGAACTGATAGAAAGGACTACGAGTTCTTTGGACAGTGAAGTTCTACAGAAATTATTTGTATCGATGCAGAGGAGTAACGTGGAAGTATGCATAAAATATGCAGTAGAACGGTAAGGTTGTACTTGTCGAGATTCTGAACTTCCAATAACTACAGACAGGGGAGCACTACCTACGATTATGCGAAATGCAACATCAAGTGTAAAGGGGGACCTACTAGAGGAAGTCAAGAAAATGAGCAAGTCTATGGTGAAATGGTTTCCCCATTATCCGGTATGTGTGATGAGCATATTAATTGATGTTTATTGGGACATCCTCAGACCACGAGGATGCACATATTTTCCACCAGAATACAGAGAGCTGACACTCGATTCGTCGTCTACTGCTCATAGGGTGTACGTGGACAAGTTTCTGGCCTTGGGATCATTTCAATTGACACTAGATTGGACATTTAATGCTCGTAGGCTGTACGTGGAAAAGATTATGGTCTTGAGAAATTTCCTCTGACACTTGGTTTCTCGTTTATTGCTCGTAGATTGTACGCGGAAAACCTTCTGTCTTTGGGATCATCTCCACTGATACTCTATTCGTCGTTTACTGGTCATAGGGTGTATGTGGACAAGTTATGGACTCGGATCATTCCTCTGACACTCGATCCGTCATTTGATGCTTGTAGCGTATACGTAAAAAAATTCTGACCTTGGAATCATCTTCACTGACACTCGATTCGTCGCTTATTGCTTTCAGGGTGTACGTGGACAAGTTTCTGGCCTTGGGATCATTTCCACTGACACTTGGCTTCTCGGTTACTGCTCGTAGTGGGTATGTGAACGAGGTTCTGACTTTGCGATCATTTCCGCTGATACTTGGTTTGT
>WSTS01000367.1:0-14815 GCA_019627755.1 Serendipita sp. 411 | reverse complement strand
TTTCGTCAACGGGAGAAGTAGTGCGGTGCCATCGTGGCCAGATTCAAGATTTGGGAGTAGATATTCGAGTCGAGTGGGTGCGGGAAACATGGGAGCACGAGATGGAGAATAGGCGGTCATCGGGGGGCGAAGTTATTGAACGTAGGGCGGGAACATTCGATTCAAGGTGTTGGTTGCACGATATCGATGGGTTCGGTCAACGAGGAGACAAAGTGAGAGGAAGGTATCGAATCAGGTGTGAGACTTGGAGAAAGGATTGCGAGCAGATCCCGGATCCAGAGCGTCGATTCGTTTCCGTCCACAAAGGGGAGTAAACGATATATAGAGCAAGTTTTCGAAAGTGAGCAGTGTCAGCAAAGGAAATAACGAGAGCAAAAGGGTCAACCATCGTCTTACACGACGCCGTGCACAGGCTTACGCACCTTTGTTCGGAACACGGATTATAAAATGGATGCAGGGTTCCAGCAATGGGAGCTTCTTTAACGCTGTGGTGGGTTTCTCCGCCCTTGGGTTCCTCTTCATATACTTTTGGATATCCGCCTCAATCTCCTCGTCTGTTTTTTCCTTGGATGTTTCTTGCTTGCCTGCTTCTTGTTCGCCTGTTTCTTGCTCAATGAAAATGTTCCCAAAAAATAACTCGAGTTTATCTGGGATGAGATCACCGACTACGTCTGGCCTCCTCTTTGCGATTTCTTGCTTCAGAATACTGATGGTCTTATGGTCCCCGATTTCGATGGAAAATACATCGCCATAGCTATGGCCCAAAAATATGCAATTGATGATTTTGATGTTGTCCGAATACGTTACATACATAGTGGTCGACATGGTGAGGTCCAAGTCGTGAATTGCCACATCTAACCCGCGCCCGGTTGCGCCTCAATTTTCTCACAACGGGAATGAGGACATACCGTACAACTATTCACTGTCATTCATATCGCTAAAACGGCCACATTGCTAGTTCACCGGGATCTAGTCTGTCGGACAGTAAGTTTAGCAGTGCTTGTTTCCACGTCGCTGACGGAATGTCTGGGCTCCATAAACAAATACATTGGTGTCACTCCCAATCTCAAAGACGTAATCCTCGACACACCCAAAGTTGCCATAGCCGCAGTGTTCACCGGGACGTCACCCACAACCGACCCTTGCAGGGTGTGTTCCCTCTTCAGGAGCTATGGCAGAAAATGCAATCAGAATCGAGAGAGAGCCACTGGACGCTAGCAATGCGGTCTTGAGATGCAAAGGCACTGGTGGCGAAGACGAGTGGAGTGGCGAGGGTATCACTGTGAACCCAAATTCCGCTAGATCTTGTGGTTTTTCCAAGAGTTTGTTTGTGTAGATTAACGAGTTGCTTTGTTTGTGTAGATTAACGAGTTGCTCACACAGGTAAATAAAACATCCGAAGGGTAGTCAATGGCTCGGGACGGGGGTTTCGGAGAGAAGGCTCTCGATCCAAGTATCAGCTAATATAATGCAAAGAGATGAATCTTTGGCTTTTTGTCGTTTAAACAAAAGGATAAATACAGGAGAAATAGATAGAGGGTCGTTGTACAACTTGAGATAAATAATGAACGGTTCATAACACTCCTGATGACCGTGGTTACCATACTACGAGCTGACCATCTGCGGCTGGCAAGTGGTGATCACGTGTAGCTCGATGACCTCCGGCTGCGATGTTATGTAGGAGTTGGCCAGCAGCATCACCTTGCGCTCCCGCCGCAGCCGCATCCGCTTGGCTGTGCAACATGTTGGCATGGGCCAGCTGGCCACGTGCCTTATGGTCAGCCTTTGTCATTATATCCTGTTGCGCGTTTCTATCCGCTGTGTGAGATGCTAAATCACCTGGATGGGTGGTGGGGTCGTTTATTACAGCGTTATGTGCCGCGACTGCTCTCCTCGCGGCAGAGCTTTCTGATCTATACGCTCTGGAGAGGTCTCTCGATTGCTGTTCGGTTACACGCCGGACCAAAACGGGATGGTGTGGCTCCTCCGACCCGGTAGCTGCACCAGTGGTGGTAGTGGTGGTGGTCAATGACGAAGGCGATTGAGGTTTGTCCTTCTGTTGCTGGGTTCCTTTCTCTCCTTGTTCCAGCTTGAGTAAGCCCTGGGGGTTCTCGTTGTTTCCATTTGTAGAAACAAGGGCTCCACCTGTTGGAAGAATAGAGTTGCTATGGGCATTAACGGATGGAAAAGTAGAGAAAGGTGAATAAGAAACTTGGGTAAGACCACAGGAAATCTCACCTAGGCTCAGCTGGATGAACGGTTGCAGCAGCGAGAGTCACTGTAACTGCTGTGGCGAAGATGGACGCAAAGAGAGTGAGACGCATGATTGGGCTAGGATGGAAGAGAGAGAAGGAAATGAAGTAATAGTTTAAATGAGGGAGTGTTAAAAATTGACAAAAAACGAAGAAGAAAACGGGAAGAGGCTAGGTGAAGGGGATGAGAACCAGTCTGGGGAGATGTCGAGGGTTCGGACCTTGGGCTTATATAGACGGAGGATCAGAGGCATGTACAGCATTCCCTGAACACTGGTACATTTCCTAAGTCCCACTCGTTGAGATAAGAGTGACATGGGAGCCGTTCGTCGCAGTGCCGTCTCTCCCAGCTTTGTTCGGATAAAACGTGCTGAAACTGTTACCCAGAGCTCTGCCATTCCTCATATAGCATAGCATACCTGACAGGAAGGCGGGGAACAGAGTAAATGAAGTCGTGATATGGGAACTCCAAGAGGAGACATGTTTATCCATAGCTCCGTCTCTGCCTTCACGGTCAGAGCCACTTTTATCCCACAGCATAGCATAGTCGCGAAACGGCGGATTTATGACATTCAAGCGTACCCCCTCCCCCAGTTACGGCCTTGCTCGGTTTCTGCGTTCACAGCCCAACGGTGCTCTAGCTTGTATATGAAATTCGTTATGAAACATTTCTCACAGTATAAGTAATCATAGACGCTAATTATCGGATATAACGCAAAGAGATGGTCACTTGATGAATCTCATATCGTGAAACATGGGAGCTTGTGGAGTCTCTTATCGCGGCTGTTCAGTATATAAATATTACAAAGAAAGGTATCCAAAGCACGGAGGCTAATAGCCGAAGGATATGATCATTGCATACTTCTCACAGGTACCAATATCTTAGCGTGCGAATCTCTCATGAGGTCTGATCGCATGTGCGGTTGTTTTTAATATATACCGCTATCTCCAGGATGACAGATCATATAAGAGACTCATTGCCCTTTGTCTAGTCTATAGTCTAGAATTCATGGGAACGACGCCAAGGCACCATTTCTGATTGCCATCATTGGTCATCGAGTTACTCTAAAGTGAATTACTGCAATATGAGGATGGCGGTTCAACTCTCGATCCATACACTTCTTTCTCTTTCATCCATGCTCCAGCGCAGCAGCGTACTGTTTCATCCTGTACAGGATATCAGCTTAGCGACGGGTGACAGATCCAGTATAGCTTCATGCAGTATACAATCTACCCTATATAAGCGGTAGACCAGCTCTCTCAACGTCTCCTCAGACTGGTTCTCACCTCCTTCCAACGTCTTCTTTCTTCCACTCGGCTTTTCTTTATCTTTTCAACTTTTCTTTCAACTCCTTCTTTCAACCCAACTCTTCATTCACTTTGTAATTACACCAATCATGCGCTTTACTCTCCTTGCCACCATCTTCGCCACCGTCGCCACATTCATCGTCGCCGTACCCATTCCTGCTGGTGAAACTAATAGGTAAGCGAATCGATTTCATCATATCATTAGTGGGATTTTTCGCTGATTTCGAGCCTTTCAGTATCTCTACCATTGTCTCGGCCGGAACACAAACATCCGTTCCAAGTCTGACCGACCTCCGCCATCCTACTCTGATCCGTCGAAATGAGAAGGAGATAGCTAAGGCGCGCGAGGAAGCCACAAAATACAAAGGACTCCTCGTGCACCACGCAGTTCAATCCCAGACGACAACAGGCGCTGAACATGATGGGCACATAAACGCGGCTACTAAGGCCGGTCATTTGACCCTGGGCCATACATATGCGGCGCAAGCAATGGAAAACCGTATGAAAGGCCCAGCTTCATCCAATCCAGACGATGTCGCGGAGCATAACGGTGCGGTGGAGGACCTCGAGCACAAGTCCAAGTATCACTTCGGCGAGGCCGCCAAGATCCAGACAAAGCACTTCTAGATCTAGTCTCTTTCCCTCTATCTATACTAAGTTATTATTTATTGCATTGTATCTATCTGTCATGTCATATTTAGACGAGGGAGAAATAAAACTTATTTACGCTTTCCTAAGAGCCTCACCCGTTCCAGTAGGGAAATAGCTGGACAGCACAACTGAAAGAATGGCCATCGCAAGATTGCTAAAGAGAAGTTGATTCGTCTAAACGCGGCCAAGCTCTGCGACGCTTAGAGACGCTTGGCTACTCACGTTAATCTGGACTATTTCCTACATCTCATATATGCCTCTTGTGGACTTAGAGGCACATTAATGTGATTGTTATCTTATCCTATACTCTACAAGCCGGATAACCCCTGGACAAATCCTCCAAAAGTGTGAATGGCGAAGCCTGGGCAGACTCCCACCCGGTCACCATCCTTTTCGCTAAGCCGGGCCGACAGTCCAACGACCGTGAGAGAGTGCCAGTAACTATTTGATCGTCAAACATTTCCTCTAGGACGTGAACCGTTGAAGTGACCGATCGCGCCGGGAATACGGGAATCTATGATATTGCTTGACTATCTTCACCCTTGCGATAGTATGTAGGTCACGTCAACAGCCGACCATGAGTCGGCGATGGCCTTTGTAAGTTCGTTCACAACCTCTCAGATTGAGTGGCCCTGATTATGCGGGACTTATGCCTAGCAAAGTCCAGAAGCGAGGGGCTATAAATGAGTCAGAACTCTGGCGCGCTATCAAATGTCATAAACGAAACGCTTAAGTATCACAAAATCGGCTAGTGTTATAAAAACGACATTCATCGAAGCTACCTGACCTGAAAAACCGGATTGGATGGAATGAGAAAGCGAGGTGGTGCTGCACAGCATTGCCGCTTACCTCCGTCCTCATCGAAGCCATATCCATATACCCCTTCATGCTGGTGAAACTAGGTAACAAATATCTGGCCATATGTCCTGATCAAACACGGTTATTGATCAATAACACCTAGGAGCATGTCAACTATCGTCCCAACTGCAGTAGAAACACCGGCGCCTTCAAACCTGCTTTCGCACCGCAAGGCCTTGATCGATGAAGCATTTGCCAAAGCCGCAGAGTACGAAATACTCATCCAGGACCAAGCCAAAACTGCCACGACATCGGACGCCGTAGCTATCGAGGAGCTAACGTGGACTAACCATGTACATCGGGTGTATTTGCAACACGCAAACATGCTTGAAGGCCAGGAACACTTGAGAAACATCGCCGATGTGAGCTCGGTCGAGTACTTTGAACTTGAAGGGGATATCAAGGACGCGAGATTCTTACGCGACCATCACTTTACTGAGGCCGAAAAGATTAGGCCGGATCGTCGGATTGTGGTGCAAGAATGAAGAACCGTCCTAATCCACGTTTCACTCTTATCGGCAGTGCGTCACTACCCCTCACTTTTTCTCGCATCGTATCTAGATGTACACTGGTACACAACGGCACGATCAATGTTTACTGCCTCGACCAATTCTCGACCAAATTATAAGTCCCGGAGGTGATATTACTCGATCGGGTGGACCGGTAAGTTGAGCATGTCGATCTCAGATGCCCCTACAACTGTTCCCCCCTACCTCTTCAGCCATCCAAAGAGGGTGTAAACTCAGGGGTGTCGTACTCACCGTTACAAACAAATGGATACACTCGCAGTCAATGATTCAGCGTAATCACCAGAGGCCGAGACCGAACCCTCAAGCGCTCTCGCCAACACCCCAACGTCGTGAAAACTCGCTCTGTCGACCATGTTCACTCTTGTGGAAATTTTAGACGCATTTAACAACTCCGCCCTCTCTCCTGCCGTTCACGATACCACGTCGTAGTTACGGTTCAAGGTTTCTGAAATGACCTGGAAAATCGTTGGCTATCAACTGACATTTGCAGCGTTTCTGCTTGTCGTGAATATCTCCAGTCGGATAGTATAAAATTATTATCTAACCAAAATGCCCACAGGATAGTCACATTTCTAACACCTACACTCCGAAGCCAGCACTCATCGCTGGTTCCTTCATTCTCGGATCGACCCACTTGATCGGCGGCTTCACCCATCAAAAGACTGCGCTCGTTCGTGCTTCATATATTGGGCAGAATCGGTGGAGCACTCGCCATCCCCTCTGCGCTCTCCATCGTCGTCCGACTCTTCCCAGACCCATCGCATCAAGCACGCGCCATCGCCTTGGTCTGTAGCGCAGGTGCCAACGGAAACGTCCTGGAAATTATCATCTGTGCTGTTCCCGTTCATTACGAAGGATGGGGCATAGATCTTTTGGTTTGTCGCCATCATCGGTATGAGCGTCGCCCTCATCTGTCTCTTCCTCATTCCAGATGCCAAGCGGTACAAATCGCAAACCGCCAAATTCAATATTCTGGGTGTCAGCTTGCTGACAATGGCCGACATCCTTTTCATCCTCACCGTCACCTCTGATTCGACACAAGGTTGGGCGACGGCTTACGTGCTCACACCGCTCATCATCTCCTTCGTTCTCACTGCGCTCTTCTTCGTCTGGAAGGCTCGTATTACACTTGAAGACGCGGTTTTACCGCCAATGATGTGGGCTATATTGCAACTCTGGTATCATCGTTCCCCTCGCATTGATCCCTTACTTTTGGTGGGCCATCAGTTTCCTCAGTTCCACCGCTTGGCAGGATTCTGTCTGTCTATGGTTCGTCCGCTATCAACATTGACATCTATTTCCTTACTCTGGGCATTGGTGCCTGGCTCGTCTCAAACTTGACCGGCCTTCTACCTTTCGACTTTTCCCATCTCATCATTCTTATCTTCGGTCTTCTGCTCGCCATAATCGTTGCAAATCTTACGCCCCTTCGCCGACGCTCCAAACGGGTATCAGCCTCTGGCTTCCCAGCGTTCGCGTTGGGTACGATTGGGATGATGTTCATCTCCGTTAATAGTGCCGTTGTCATCTTCGCCTATACGTCATCTTCCGTGGTCGGTACCGTCGGCACCGTGTTCAACTGTGCGCTTCAGTTGGGGACAAGACCGATGGCCAATAGAACGGATTTGACGGAATTACCATGCACCTGTAAAGACACTGAGAATGTGGGTTGTTTCGATGAAAATCGCTATTATCACCGCGCGATAGTAGCCTCTACTCGTAAGTAAATTCCTTGAATTGCCAAAAGTACTTGACTGACCAGACGAAGTGCGTCGTCACGTCAATTTGGGGAGTATGTTATCAACCATATCACTATGCCATTGCCTAATAGCCACGCTATCATAGACGGTATTGGCGAGGAGCGATTGCACCATCGACGATATTGTCCAGTTATTCGATCATCAGAGCGTGTATTATCTCGCAAGTTGAACAGGATATACCTACTGAGCGCCTCATTCTGGGTAATCATCCGAAAAGAGAGTAGGGGTGCATGTATGTGATGTCGTCAAGTTCCTGAGGACAAAAGGTGACCGTTCTTAACACATCGTTATCGTACTTCTACTAACACCCTATAGTACTCATCATCGGAAGACGGATAGTTATATGAGAACAGACCGCAATGTCTACGATCACGAGTAAAGTTCGATAAGGGACCGGGCTATATAGACCATCCATACTATCCATGTCCCCTTTGGGTGCTCAGTAATGGTACATATTTGGCTTTGATAGTGTAAGCAAGAAAAGTTGTCGTCGCAACAGGGTTTACTAGTACCGTGAACTTATCATCATACGTCACAGCAAGCTGACGAAACAAAGGGTATTCCACGTAGGCAGAGTTTAATTATTCAAAATTGATACTCTTCCCTTTGCACTTGAACGATATTACAGGTGGGTCACGACTTAACCCTTTTTCAGTACATCCTGAGCTATTGGATCGTGTGATTTTCTCAAGGATTTGTTTGTGTAGATTGACGAGCTGTCCACACAAGTGAACAAATATCCGAGGAATCCGTGGCTCGAGACCAGTCGTAAGGCGATCAAGGGTTTCGGAGAGAAAGCTCTCAATGTAAGTATCGGCGAGAGGGAGGAAATCATCACGCAAAAGCATGAATCTTTCCTTTTTCGTCGTCCAAAAACGGATAAATACAGGAGTAATAGATAGAGGGCAGTTATACAGCTTGAGATAAATAATAAACTATTCGTAAAACTCCAGATGACCGTAATTACCATAATACCACCTGATTATTTGCGGCTGGCAAATGATGGTCACGTGTAGCCTGATGGCCTCCGGCGTCAATGGTATGTATGAGTTGACCAACTTGATCACCCGCCGCTCCTGCCGCTGCCGCTGCCGCTTGGCTGTCCAACATGTTGGCATGAGCCAACTGACCACGCGCCTTATGGTCAGCCTTTGTCATTATATCCTGTTGCGCGGCTCTATCTGCTGTGTGCGATGCTACATCGTTTGGGTGGGTGGTGGGGTCGTTTATTACAGCGGTATGTGCATTGGCTGCTCTCCGAGCGGCGGTGCTTTCTGCTCTATATGCTGTGTTGAGGGCTCTTGCTTGCGCTGCGGTTACACGGCGGACCAAAACGGGATGGACTGGCTCGCTGGCAGCGGTCGTGGTCAATGGCAAAGGCAGTTGAGACTTTTCCTTCTGTTGTTCGGTTCCTTTCGCTCCTTGTTCCAGTTTGAGTAAGCTCTGGGGGTTCTCGTTGTTTGCATTCGTAGAAACAAGGGCTCCACCTGCTGGAAGAAGAGCATTGCTATGGGCATGAACGGATGGAAAAAGTGGAGAAGTAGAGAAAAGTGAATAAGAGAATTAGGTAAGATCACGAGAGCTCTCACCTAGGCTCAGCTGGATGAACGGTCGCAGCAGCGAGAGTCATTGTAACTGCTGTGGCGAAGATGGATGCAAAGAGAGTGAGACGCATGATTGGGCTAGGATGGAGCAAAGAGAAAGAAATGAGGCAATAGTTTAAATGAGGGAGTGAAAAAAAAAATTGACGAGAAATGAAGAAAACGGGAGGAGGCTAGGTGAAAGGGATGAGAACCAGTCTGAGGAGATATCGAGGGTTCAGACCTTGGGTTTATATAGACGAAAGATAGAAAACACGTACTGCATTCCCTGAATACTAAGATTTCTCCCAAGTTCGTCTCGTTAAGATAAGAGTGACATGGGAGCTGTCCATCGCAGCGCCCATCTCTCGCGCCATCTCTCCCAGCTGGGTGAAACGTGCTGAAACTGTTACTCAGAGCACTGCCATTCTCTTATATGACATAGCATATCCGACAGGAAGGCAGAGAACAGAGTGAATGGAGCCATGATACAGGAACTTCAAGAAGAGGCGCGTTTACTCATGGCTCCGTCTCTACGATCACAACCAGAGCCAACATCGTCCCACAGCATGATATAGCCGCGAAGAAGTGGGCAAATGACACTCAAGTGTATCCCCTCCACCCGTCAGGGCCTTGCTCTGTCTCTGCGTTCACAGCCCGATGCTGCTCTAGCACGTATATGAAAATGGCCTATGAAACATCTCACGATGTCATTAAATATAGACGCCAATTCTAAGGTGTAAATATCAGTGCGAAAACATAATCGCTTGATGAGGCTTGATGAGTTTAGCCTCATATCGCGGCGCCTTAGTGTGAGAACACTCCCAAGAAACCTATCCAAAGCACAGTATTTAATGATCGAAATACATAATTACTCTATATCTCTCACGAGGCTTTCCCAGGTACCAACACCGTATCGTGCGAATCAGCACAGGTCTAGTACTTCATTCCCCATGAGATCTGATGGCGTGTGAAGGTATTTTTAATAAACTCCACTCTCTCCAGTACGACATTTCATATCCGTGATTCATCGCCCTCCGTCTCGGCTAGTCTGGGTTGTCCGGATCCGTGAGAGCGATGCCACCGCACACTTCTGGTTGTCACCATTGGTCATTGAATTACCCCAGAGTGGATGACTGCATGAGGCGCAACAGATCCAAATGTTCTCTGTGAGAACGGCGGTTCACCTCTCGATTGACCACTTCTTTCTCTTTTACCCACGCCGCAGCGCTGCGGTGTACTGTTTCATCCTGTACAGGATGCTAGCTTGGTGACGAGTGACAGATCGAGTATAGCTTCATGCACTATGCAATCTGCCCTATATAAGCAGTAGACCAGCTCCCTCAACGTCTCCTCAGACTGGTTCTCACCTCCTTCCAACTTCTTTCTTCCACTCGGCTTTTCTCTCTTATTTCAACTTTTCTTTCAACCTTTCTCTCAACTTCTTCTTCCAATCAATTCTCCCTCTCCTTTGCAATTACATCAATCATGCGTTTTACCCTCCTTGCCACCATCTTCGCCACCACTGCTACACTCATTATTGCCGCACCCATTCCTACTGGTGAGACCAACAGGTAAGTGGATCGGTTTTTATTAGATTCTTAGTGATCTTCTTTGCTGATTTCAACCCTTTCAGTGTGTCCACCACTGTCTCAGCCGGAACACAAACATCAGTTCCAAGTCTGACCGACCCCCACCATCCTGCTTTGGTCCGTCGTACCAAGGAGGAGATAGCTAAGGCGCACTCGGAATCCACCAAATACAGGGGACTCGTCGAGAAGCACATAGCTAAATCTGCGACGACATCAGGAACTGAACAGGAAGAGCACATGCAGGCGGCTACTAAGGCCGGCCATTTGACCCTGGGCCATTCATATGCGGCGCAAGCAATGGAAACCCGGATGAAAGGCCCAGCGTCATCCAATCCAGACGATGTCGCAGAGCATAACGGTGCGGTGGAGGACCTCGAGCACAAGTCCAAGTATCACTTCGGCGAGGCCGACAAGATCCAGACAAAGCACTTCTAGATCTAACCCCCTTCCCTCTATCCATACTAAGTTATTATTTATTGCATTGTATCTATCCATCATTTCATATTTAGATATGGGAGAAATAAAACTTATTTGCACTTTCCCAAAAGCCTCACCCGTTCCAGCAGGGAAAGATATGGACAAAACAACTGAAGGAATGGGCATCGCAAGATTTCCGAAGAAAACTCGATGCGCCCTAAACACGGCCTTGCTCTGCGACGCTCAACTGCTTGCGTTGGTCTGGACTATCTCCTACATTAGCCTCGAATACGCCTCCTGTGGGTTTAAAAGCAAATTAATGCGCCTCTTTCCTATACTTTACAAGCCAGATAACCCCCAGACAAATCTGATCGCACCCTCCAAAGGTGTGAATAGCTAAGCGGTCATGGGCAGACTCCCACTGTCCCTTTCGCTAAGTCGGGCCGACAGTCTAACCACCGAGGGTTAGCTCAGGGAGGGACTGGCAAATTACATTTCCCGCATATTTGCGTGTGTTTGGCCCCCCGTGAGAGTGTGCCAGCAACGATTTGATTGTCCAACATTACACGTGGCTAGGCATTCTTGACGTGAACAGTTGAAGTGACCGATCGAGTCGAGAATATGGGAGCCTATGGTATTTGTTTGACTATTTTCGCCCTTGCAACAGTATGTAGGTTACATCAACGCCCGGCCATGAGTCGGCGATGACCGTTTATAAGTCCTTCCACAACCTCTTCTAAGCCCTCGGGTCGAGTGGCCCTGATTGTGCGAGACTTACGCCTAACAAAGTATCTGAGAAGCCAGAAACGAAGGGTTATGAATGAGAAGTATGGGCTCTGGTGCGCTATCAAATGTCATAAACGAGACGTTTAGGTATCACAAAATTGGCCAGTGTTATAAAAACGACTTCATCATACGGTAGCTACCCGACCTGGAAAAACCGTATTGGATAGAATGGGAAAGCGAGGTGGTGCTGCACAGCATTGCCACTTTACCCCACCCTCATCCTTCCTGCTGGTGAAACTAGGTAGCAAATCCCTGGATATATCTCCTCATTAAACCTGTTCATTGATCAATAACACCTAGGAGCATGTCGGCTATCGTCCCAACCGCAGTAGAAACACCAGCGCCTTCAAACCCGCTCTCTCACCATAAAGCGCTGATCGATGAAGCACTTGCCAAAGCCGCAGAGTACGAAAGAATCTTTCAGAATCAAGCCAAGACTTCCACGGCATCGGACGCAGTAGCTATCGAGGAGCTAACGTGGACTAACCATGTACATCGGGTGTATTTGCAGCACGCAAACATGCTTGAAGGCCAGGAACGCTTGAAGAACATCGCCGATGTGAGCTCGGTCGAGTACTTTGAACTTGAGGGAGATATCAAGGACGCAAGATTCTTACGCGACCATCACTTTATTGAGGCCGAAAAGATTAGGCCGGATCGTCGGATTGTGGTGCAGGAATGAAGAATCGTCCTAATCCATCTTTCCATCTTATCGATAGTGCGTCACTACTCCTCAATCTTTCTTGCACTATGTCTAGATGTACACTGGTACCCAACGGCACGATCAATGTTTACTGTCTCGACCGATCCTCGACCAAATTATAAGTCCCGGAGGTGATACTACTCGATCGGCTGGACCGGTAAGTTGAGCATGTCGACCTCAGAGGCCCCTACGACTCTTCCTCCGACAATCCCCCCCTTACCTCTTCAGCCATCCAAGGAGGATCTAAAACCCAAGGTTATCGTACTCACCGCTACAGACACAACAGATACACTCGCGATCAATGATTCAGTGCAATCACCAAAGGATGAGACCGATCCTTTCTCGCCAACGCCTCGATGTTGCGAAAACTCGCTCTGTTGACGGACCATGCTCACTCTTGCGAATTTTTTAGACGCATTTAACAACTCTGCCTCCTTTCCTGCCACTTCCAATGTCGCGTCGTAGTTACGGTTCGAGGTTTCTCAACCAACCTAGATACTCGCGGGCTACCAATTGACATTTGCAGCGATTTTGCTCCTCTTGAGTATCGCCAGTCGGATAGTATACAATCGTCATCTAACCGAAATACCTATAGAGTGACCGTATATCTGATATCTACACTCCGAAACCAGCACTCATCGCTGGTCTCGTCATTCTCGGATTGACCCACTTGATCGACGGCTTCACCCATCAGAAGATTGCGCTCATTTGCGCTTTGTGCATTGGGCGGAATCGAGGGAGCAATCACCGTCCCCTCCGCACTCTCCACCGTCTTCGCATCTTGCACGCGCCATCGCCTTGTTCAGTAGCCCAGATGCAATAGAAAACGTCTTGGGAACCTTCACTAGTGCTGTTCTCGTTCAATATGTGGGATGGGCGTGGATTTTTGGTTCATCGCCATCGTCGGCATGGCCCACGTGTTCGTCCGCTATCAACACTGCCGTCCATTTCTTATGGGCATTGGTGCCTGGCTCATCGCACATTTTACTGACCTCCTACCCTTCTACTTTTCCCATCGCGTCATTCTCATCTTCTCGCCATCATCGCCACAATCTTACACCCCTTCGCCGACCCTCCAAGCACTTATTGCCCTCTAGCCTTCCTAGCGTTCGCGTTAGGTACGATTGGGATGATCGTCAACCTCGCTAATAGTTCCATTGACATCTTCGCCTATACGTCGCCGTTTGTTGCCGGTACCGTCAGCGCCGTGTTCAATTGTGCACTCCAGTTGGGATATTGGGATCAACTGTTGGTCTCACGATGGTATCGAGTATCACAACTCCGATTGATTAGAGGAGTTCAAAGAGTCTAGAAACCCCCTTGACGGAGTGGAGCCAACGATTGGACGAGATCACAGAGCTGATGTGGATGTGGAAACTGGCCTCTAAGGGACGCTGCCGCGCAGCGTCATATTGGTTCTTGTTGACCATCCTCGTGCTTCTCCTCGTCGCTGTACTCGTGTTCTTCAAGGCGGACGTACCAGTCCATATCATGAGGACCAGCAAGACACCGAGTCGAATCAGAACATGCAGGACGTGGAAACTGGTTCGGCGGTCACCACCAAGGAGAAACGTTGACCAAAATTGAAAGGGAGGGTAGAGGTTAGGTTCTTATAAACACGACTAATGCAACGACTGTCGGTTTCCAGAGACATAGACATCTTGCATGTGGCACTACCATAACTTATTGGTCTCGCTTGTATCTTCTGAGTCAATAACAATAACAAGGCTCTATTTCAAGGCATTCTAGACGACAATGAGATCTTCCTGTTGACAGGATTGCGCTTAGCTAGTGGATTGGTACCATCATGTTATCCGGAAGGCGACGAGGGTGTTGGAGAGAGTGGTCATTCGGTTGATTCCTCGAGTTTAGACTGCAACTATCCAGTCGAGGAGACGACAATCGGTACTATCTGCGCGGGGTAGACTGTTTGTGACGAAAAGGAATGATAGGCCTGCGACGTACTGGTACCCAGTGCTAAGCCACATATGCCTCGTTATATCACAACCGTCGACCCTTCGAATCCAGCTCGAGTCCCGTCCTGTTGCACACAGGTCCCTGTGAGACCGACCGTCACAATTCTCTCGTAGACATTCAGACCACGCTCGATGTACATTTCACGCAAATTGAAGAGGATGATGAAATGAATCGGCTTGATAAGAAATGGGTGTCAGCTCAGGTTATACTTGTAAATGTGAATGGAGATATGGAGTACGTACATACCAACTTGCAGACGACCCGCCTATCATCGAAGGAGACCCTATTACATCTTCTTCCACCCTAATAGGCGGTAGTGGCGGTGGTGGACCGGATCAAAGAGAAGAAGAAAGGCTGGCGGGTATGATGAGAAAGTTGAGCGGGCGCTGGAAGAAGTCGTA
>WSTS01000365.1:0-14878 GCA_019627755.1 Serendipita sp. 411 | reverse complement strand
CGACGCCGTTGTACTTGTAGAGGTTCAAGCGGAAAGGACCACCGCAATAATGCATATTGTCACCCGAGCAGAGCTATAAAAAAATCCTCTCCATAAGCAAAAAAAGAAAATTGGTTTTTCTGCAACTGCAGGAAACGTACCATGTTGCAGCCATCATCGGTTTGCTTCGCTCCATTGTTTACAACTGCATTACCGCAATAGCACTATGATCCACGAAAGAAAAAGAAAAAAACGCATCAATAAACATGTGCAAACCAGCGTCGATTCTCTCTCTCTTACCTCGGCAGAATATTCCGTTCCAGAATAGCTATATCCAGCCGCGTAGCACTAAACGACATCTAATGAGCCACCAAGGAAGAAAAAAGAAAGAAGAGAAGGAAACAAAGTTGGACTCACCGCATCCGCGCATTTTTGGACCGTATTACCCGTAGTCTGCATTCCGATCGGCAACGAACGGGCACCTGGATCATCACTCCAGCAACCCTGAGAGATCCAATTCCCATAAGCTGGGAGGATGGATGGTCCCGTGGGTGTAGGGGTAGCCGAAGTCGAAGTCGAAGTTGAAGTTGAGGTCGAGGTCGATGTAGAAGTCGAAGTCGAGGTTGCGGCCGTAGAGGAGGTGGTAGTCGTGGTAGTCGTGGTAGCCTGGACACCGTATTGATAGACGGTAAGACCGTTCCCACCACCGCAAATCTCCATCGCATTACCTATGATAAACAAATTTGTTAGAATCACTTCCGTCCACACCCCCGCCCCCGTCTTCTCAATATCGTCGAGATTTGCTTACCATTGCAAGTCATACTGCATCGTCCATCGGTAGCGACTGCAGCAGTTAATGCCGTTCCACAGTAGCACTCCTTAAAAAAAAAAAGAAGAAAAGAAGAAAACTCGATCAACAAAGAATTCGGGCAAAAAAAAAAAACCTAAGAAAAAACGTACCCCTGCGTATTCCAAACCAGCAAACTTATAGGTAGCGCTCGCCGCTTTGCACGCGTCCAAACATTTTTCGACCGTCATCGCACCAGTGACACCCATGCCAACAGGGAGCGCCCGGTTGGCGACCGAATCTACATAACATCCCTTGCTCGTCCACCCATTGTACGAAGGTAAGACGGCAGGACCCGTTTGGGCCGGTTGAGTGCTGGAAGTGGTGGAAGCAGTGGTGGTCGTAGTAGTGGTGGTGGTCGTTGTTGTAGTGGTGGTAGTGGTAGTGGTGGATCCGCCGATGGGTGGGACATTGTATCGATAGAGAGTAAGACGGTTTCCACCACCGCACAGATACGCATTGTTGCCTATTTAACGAGCGGAGAGAAAGAAAGGTTTGGTGCGATTAATATCATGCCCTTCGTGTTGATGTCAAGAACAAGAAATACTCACCAGCACAGGTCTATCAGCCAATGAAGGAAACAAGAAGGTTAGTATTCAAACGACCAAAGAAGTGTCTGGACGGACCATGTCGCAACCGCTGGTAGCAGCCACCCCACCGTTAGCAATACCATTACCACAGTCTATCCAAAAAAAATCACTTTAGCATTTAAACCGTCCACACAATGCGCTAGTACATACAGCATTCCTACAACGCAACCAAAAAGTCAGGATCGTTCCAATGTACGAGGTAGATATAGAGGACAAAGGGCTACGTACGACAGAGTATTCCAATCCTGCATATGTGTACCCTTGACCTTGGCATGCATCGATGCACTTTTGGGGTGTGAGTTGACCTGCATAGGCCATTGCGACGGGGAGAGAGCGTGCGCCGGGGGCATCGCTATGCAATCGCAGAGGGGAAAGAGGGGAGGTTAGCGTGATATCTCTATGTGAATGTAGACTGTCTGGGGGGATTGAACCAGTACATACGTGTAGCATCCTTGATAACCCCAGTTGTTATAGCTCGCTCTGATGAAACGCAAAAAAAGTAACCAATATCAGAACGAGTGGTTATGGTGGCCCCGTCGGTCGACGTACAAGGCAGAAGGTCCGGTTTGGGTCTTTGAAGTCTTGTAGACGTTGAGTCTATATCCACCACCGCATGTCTGCGTATTATCACCTAAAAAAAGAAAGAAAGAGGCAACCAGGGGGGAGAAGCAAAAGGAGAATTATGTCAGAAACGACAGGAAGAAATAAAGAGAAGCGTCGAAAAAGGCTTACCTGCACACATCATATTGCATCCGTCAGCAGCAATGGTGGCTCCATTGCGAATCTGGGTGTCACAATCTATTTATAAAAAAAAGAAAGGTTCAGAAACTTCTTCGTTGTGGCGGTTTGTGAGAAAAATTTGGACGGGCCGAGACAGGCGGTCGAGACGGGAGAGCCCGACTGGACGGAGCCTAGTTCGGAGCAGATTTGTGTATATATAGGATCGGTGTCCCTTCCCCGAACCCCGCACAAGCGCGGGAAGAGAGTAACGAGGGGTGAAGGATTGAATATGTTCAGTGGAGGAAGGGGGGAAGAAAACTTACAGCATTCCTAATGGCAATCGGGTAAGTAACATACCGACGACGAGAACGACCAGCAGGTGATTAGGGGGGGATAGGATAGGGGGGAGACGTACTTGGGAGTATTCGAGACCAGCGTAGATATAATTATTCGTGTTGCAGTAGGCGACGCATTTGTCAATGGTCATCGTAGCAGAGGTAAAGCCTCCTGCAGTAAAAGTTCGAGCGGCTCCATCGCTATATCGTCGAGGATAAGCAAGAATGAGCAAGCGAATACACGATTTGTGGGTTGGAGAAAACGTACGTGTAGCAACCTTGGTAGGACCAAGTAGCCGGTAAGACGGGGGCGGCTCGTTTTGCGAGTTGAGCAAGTCTATGGTGTTGTTCTTGTCGTTTGTTGACATTATTAGTGTGTGGAGACTGTATGGGCTAAATGTTAGCGGATGTATTCTCAATGAAGGGCAACGGAGTGAATCACCAGATCGAATAAGAGTGCGTTTGCGGAAAGGACTGGAAGTAGAGCGAGAGTGGCCCACTGACGAGCACTGGGGAGAACCATCCTCGATGTCGGTGCGCTCGACGACGACGAGGAAAAGAAAGATCCAACGAGAAAAGGGGAGGAGGAGGAGAGGTTCAAGAAGGGATAAAGGAGCGGAGAGTGTGGATGGGAGATGGTTGTGTTGCCATCTGTCCACTGTCCATACTCCGACGGCTCGACAAATCACCGGCCGCCGTTGTCCCTTTCTTTCATCCGTCCATTTCTGTCAGTCACCCCGCTTACAAGTCGCTTACAGCAGTTGGAGTCGCTTTATACTGCTTTATAAAGGGACGGAGAGCAACTAAGGCTGAAACACGACTAAGTAAGTATTGGCCAAGAAGACGCCTACAGCACTACCCCGCAAAGTACCAAGAAATGTCCAAGATAATCATCAACAACTGACATCAAGAGGATCGCCTATGGTACAGTTCCTAATAATAGTCCAGAACCAGAACGGAGAGTAACGTAAAAAGTTGTTGGGGACACGGAGCATCGTTAGTCGAGGCACCCGCCCGCCTGCCCTTATTTGTTCGTTTATTTATCCGACCCCGTCTTTAGCCAGTCAGTCAATCAAGCCACTGACCGGACTACTCCTTCCGCATTTTGTTTACGTCTAGTTTCATTAAGATAACGTTGCGCGACCGTGACCGTGACCGTCCTTTATCGCATCTCCGATCGCATCGAAAACTGGCTGGAATTGGGCCATTGTCGCTGCTGCTGCTGCTGCTTTCGAGGTTATAACTGATGCTATTGGTTCTAGCGTTAGGCTCCTGTTAGATGGACACCGTTTTCGGGCACACCAGTATAAATCTTTAGCCAGGCCTTGGATCCTTTCCCGCCTCGAACAACTTTCCTCGCATCAATTGCCGCTTCGATATACTCTTCCAAAGTTCCACCAAATCCACTCCCAGTTTTCCAACCATCCGCCATTCCAGATCCAATTCGTGAAACCAATGCTCGTTCTCCAACATCACACGTCCTCCAAATGGCAGCATGGAGTGGGAGGTAGCTGATCACTTTCTCAGCAGCTTTAGGGACAGGATTTGATCTCGGAGCGGGAACTGGAACTGGAACTGATATTGGTACTGGTACTGGTTGGGCAGCACGTGGGGGTGCTGAATGAGATGATGCGAATGATATTTCAACTGATTCAGCTTCATCTGCACGAATCTTCAAATAGGGCTCCGAGTTGATTTCCCCCCCAACGACGACTCCTGCTTCGACCGCCGCCACTATATATTTTTTCCACTTCCTTGCAAATTTGCTCTCTTGTTTCCAATTTGATGGAGGTACAAGCTGGGAAATCAATGCTCTTCCCTCGCCATCGCACACCGTTCGGATAGCACCGCGTAGTGGCTCGAAATTGATAGAGGTCGATGTGGAAGGAGCTGCTGGTACTGGAACCGATGCTTCTAGCTTCTCTTGTCCACCGGTCGACCTTGCCAATACTGTCACTGGTGTCGTAACCTCGTCCTCTGGTTTAACTGTGGTTGGAACTACAGGTACACCCGATTTTATTGGCTCTGGTGTTGCTGGCGAGAGGCCCTTGTTGGACACAGGAGGCGGAGGTCGGGGTAGTACCGGTGACACGGTCGATGTGGACGTAGACGTGAGCATGGACATGGACGTCTCGTTTTCGATCTCTCCAGTATACGTCATCAGCCACACTTCGGTCCCTTGCCCACCTCGAACAACAGCTCGTGCATCAACCGCCATTTCGACATACTCTTCCAATGATCCACCAAATCCACTCCTAACGTTCCAACTAGTCACTATCCTAGGTTTGATTCGTGAAACCAATGCACGCCCAGACCCATCACAAGTCTTCCAAATGGCGGCATGAAGTGGGAGATAGCTGATGCCTTTCACAGGAGTAATCGATGCTGGTAGAGGTGCTGGTGCCGATGTAGATACTGGTGGAGGTGGAGGTGCTGTTGCTAGTGGAGGTGCGAGTGCTGTTGCTAGTGGAGGTGGGGGTACTGGTGACAATGAGGGTGCGGACACAGAAGTGTCGCTTTTGGTTACCTTTGAAGATATAACCTTCAACCGGACCTCAGATCCATACCCATCTCGAGCAACAGTTCCCGCATCGACAGCCGAGTCGATATATTCATTCAAAGTTCCATCAAATCCACTCCCAGTTTTCCAACCATCCGCCATTCCAGATTCAATTCGTGAAGCTAATGCTCGTCCCCCAAGATCGCACATCCGCCAAATGGCATAATGGAGTGGAAAGTAGTTGATTGCATTCGTAGGAGCAATAGGGGCTGGTACTTGTTTGATAACTTCTGAGGTTGCAGAAGGATCTACACGAATCTTCAGGAAAGGCTTTGAGTTGATTTTGCCCTGGCTGACGACTCCTGCGTCGACCGCCGCCACTATATAATTTTTCCACTTCCCTGCAAATTTGCTCTCTTGTTTCCAATTTGATGGAGGAGAGAGCAAGGAAATTACCGCTTGTCCCTTGCTGCCGCCCACCTGTCGGATGGCGAAGCATAGTGGCTCGAAATTGATAGAGGTCGATGTGGAAGGAGCTGCTGGTACTGGAACCGATGCTTCTGGCATCTTCTGCTCACCGATTGACCTTGTAAATATCGCTGCTGGTGTGGTATCTTTGTTCTCTGGTTCAGTCACAGTTGGAACTATCGGTACACCAGATAGCTCGTTTTCTCCAGAGTTCAACGATTTGACTATACTCGTGTGCAAGAGATTGGATTCTGTCGATGTTGCTACAGCCTTCATTGCCTCTTCCTCTGTTATAGCTGAGCCTCCCATGGTTTCGGGCCTCAACTCCTTTCCTTTATTCGTACTCTCCAGTCCCTTTTTCTCCTTCCTTGATTCTTCAGTGATCTCTTTTGCCCTTGTCATTGATGGTGGCGTCGAGGGTGGCTCTTGTTCCTTGACTAGCTTCCCTTCCGCCCTGATCCTTTGCTCTTCGAAAGTAACCCCTCCTCGCTAAATATGATCAGAAAATGAGTCAATGCAAGCTACAAGAAGAATATGACTTCCTACATACCTCATAAGAGAGACGTAGAGGCTGACGAGGTGGGTTCAAAACAACCCACACCCCTTCCGAATCTCGCCCAAACTGCACGACGCCATCATCCCAAGCCAACTTTCTTGACTCCGCCACACGCGTTTCGCAAAAGGGGATAGTGATCGGTTTTCTCGTTTCATGCTCATCGTGCTGTCGGTTGCCATCGCTATTTCCGATATCCTCCTTGAAAATGGGGATTCTCAGCACCTTGGGATATCTCGCTTTGACGTTGATACGTCCATTTGTGACGCATAGGATGGCCGAGACCAGCTCGCGATATTTGGGATCGTAGTCGGTTGGATGGTATATTCGTGTTTCATGAAGACCACGTTCTTTTAATTCCTCGCTGGGGAGAAGAGGAGATTCTAAAGCCGAAAACGGCTGAGGATCCTTGTCCTTGACGTTCTGGACGGTCGCCGCAAGTTGATTTTGCGTCAGTAAGGCAGTGGGAGGAGCGCCCACGAGATTTATCTAATTTCATGGGGAAAGGGAGACGTCAGTTCTTCAGTTGTTTCCCTAGCACGAGCAAGGAGGGTCACCTACCTCATTCGAAAGGAACGCAGAGACACTCGTTTTCGATGTAGTAGAGTCTAATGGGGCTCCATTGATCCATATAGTTCCATTTTCTTTCTTAATATTCTCCACTGGACCTACATTCGTTGCGGCTGGCGATAGAAGCGGATTCACAAACTCCGGCTCCGATTGTTCCTGACGTTCTTCATGGCCCCCTGACTAGCAACACGGAAGATAACAGAAACCAGAGTAAGTTGTCCTCCTGTTCATAAGGACTTGAACGGTCACTGACCTTACCAGCATGTTCTGTCGCCAACCATTCAAGAGTCGCTTGGTCTTGACCCGACTTTGTCCGTTGGAATATCACTGGTACGTTTGCCGAACGAGCCATATCAACTTTCAATTTCTGCATGGGGGACAAACCAACGGATACTAAATCGTCGAGCTCGATTAAAATCGGCGTCTCATCCCACAAGGCCGCCTCCTCCTTCTCCTCTCCACTTTGTTGGAAATAGCTAACCACCCGAATCGAGTCGGGGGAGTAGATGGCACATTGATTCGGTCGAACTTGCATCAGCTTCGTATCACCATTATCACGCATAAACGATGGGATCTGAAGATGAGAAAGTAGGCTCTTCTTCCAGCGAACCGAGTGGACATTGAAATGCCCGAGAAGGAGAAAGTCGAAGTGGAAGAAGAGGGAGGGGTTGACTCTCTTTGGATCTGTGGCTATCAAGAGAACGTTTGCAGGGCTGCTCGCACTCATGCTTGCGAGAGACGCCAGCGATTTTGTCAAAATGGAGTTGGTAAACAGGTACTCCTGGGCGATATCGAGGACTGGTTCGACGACCGGTCAGTTTAGGGTATGTCTGTCCACATGGTCAACGAGATGCTCACCTATCAGTTTCCTTGTCGCCGTTTCAACCGAGAGAAACTCGTGTACGGCCATGTCCATCAGGACAGGAACAAGGCCAGCGCTCAGCAAGACGGGATCGTCCAATTCCATCACGATGGTTCGATAGGTGGAGAACCTTTCCCGTAAATCATCGTCATCCGGAGAAGAGACTAGCATCGTCAAAATTGTCTGCCTGAAAGCGATAAATGTCGCCGCTTCTTCATCCCATTTCTCTTGTTCGACCAGCTCGATAAATCCTATTACGAAACAAAGGCGATAAGTGAACACTCAGTGGATAGGAAGAGAGGGTTCATGCGTACGTTGAAGATCGAAAACTTCGTCGAGTTGACCAAGTACGAATTGAACCGTCGTCAAAATCTTCTGGGAATCCTTCATACAAGATGGCGGCGTGAACAAAGCGAGCAGATGTGTTTTCGTAATAGAAGATTCCTTGAAGGAGATTGGACAGGAGATGATATTCTGATGTCCTTCCACCGTCTTTCCACAGAGGGATTTTGATGGGCTATTGGAAAGTCAGGGACATGAGTACCCGGAAAGGAAAACCGTACCCAGAGAGATGAAGGATATCAGATTCCCTAGATATACAGCTGGAGAATCGAGTTTGAAATGAAGCCGTCCCCCCACTTAATCTGGCAGAATGTCCGAATGAGCACCAAAGCGATGGTTAGACAAAATGGGCACGTACACCAATAGTTGACTGTTCTCATGTTGTATGTGTGCCGTTGTTATGCTTTGAGAGACTGCATAAAGGTCGTGTATCTATGGAAGAAAGGTATTAGATGGAGCTCTTGTCAATCCGACTCTCGTTCCGCGATTTATCCCGCAACATCCTCCTAAGGTGGCAGATGCATACTCACTAAAGTCCCAATAATCAAACCAAACGTCGTTCTACTCCCGTTCTTATAGACTCGGCCGTTCCCATAGCTGGCAAAGAGATCATAAATATCGTCTTCTGGCTCGTCAATCTGGCCCAATAATGGACTTGAATGTACAATAAATGGAGCCGAAATAGCTGTAGATACTCTCATTGCTTCATCCAGCGGCGTGAATGGAGAGCTCAGTAGAAATATATCATGGGCGTAGTGGCTGGAATCGCTTGCTTTGTTCGTCAGGCTCTCTAGTAGTCACCCGAGCCCATAGCCTTTCCCATGCGGTTATGTTTATGAAAGAGTGTAGAAAGGTCATAGTCCATTCCTCCGCCAAATAATATACATATATATATATATATCTGAAGCGACTACAAATATATAATTTCCAACACGCAGATAGGATTCGGTTACACGTCATCTATATGAAAAGGTCAAAACCCTACCCACGGGACAGTGAGTCACTGAAGGGTTGCTTACCAGAGACAAGCCTGGCCCACTGTTGCGCTTTGATACCCCCGATTGTTACGAGACCTTCATTCTGTGCAAGCTCAACGTACTCAGTCAGAGTCTTCACTTTCCCCTTTTGCTTCCAACCTCCGTCGAGAAGAGTTCCAAGCTGACAGAATTTCAATTGTAATTGCCCGCTCAACGATGCTTTCTTAAAGGCCGCGAGGAGTGGCTCAAATCGAGATAGGTCCCGCTTTGGAATATGCTCTTGAACGTTAGATTGCTGGTGTTATCAATGTCAATAAGAGTAAGTAAAGCTCATCAGATGAACATACTTTGTTTTCCACGTGGATATTACCTCGAGGAGGCTCCAAAGCCACCCAATGTACACTCAGATCGAAGCCAATTTGTACAACTTCGTCTTTTATTGCTTGAAAAAGTATTTCACCGGCCATAGAGCTTCCAATGGACCTCTGTTCTGCTAGAAAGCCAACAACTGAGGAATATTCTGCTCTAACCAATGCGCAACCAGAGGTTAGATGCAGTATTGCGGCTACAACGGGTTCGTGTTCCGGTGGATAGTCCAATGGCTGTAGCTAGGGACAATTTGGATCTCAGAATTGAGCAGAGGTTAGTAGAAATATACGCACTCCGGCTAATTTCACCGTACCGGTGGGAGTGATCTAACCAGTCAAGTTAGCGGGTCGAGCACCAGTTTGAGAAAACATATGAAACTCATCTCACCTTTTCAACTAGAAGGAGCCATTCCTTCCCTGCCTCGATCCCTCGCTGAACGTGGTGTTCGGCGCACGCAGAATTCACCATTTGCGTAAAAGTCATAAATCCAACATGGAGAGCCCGAATGTCCTCCTTCGTCCCCATCAGCTTCCGAACGGCCTCGAAATCTGCTCGTGTCTCGAAGCGATTTCCCGTAATGCGGAGAATCGCGGTTGCAAGTAGTCGATACTTTGCTGGATACACCCCAACAAGTGTCGTCATTATGACATCGACACTTCCACTACTATGAGGGCTTTCTCCTGGACCAATCGAGTTAAAACTAATATCCATTGACACTGGAAGGCTTGATTCAGATAACCTATCCATCTCTAGTTCAGGATGGACCTTTGTGACGCCTTTCAGTGGAAAGAGTATAAATTTGAATGCTGCAACTCACCGGTGATAGAGTCAAATCCTGGCTCGGTAATGGGTCTGACGGTTTAGGTGGGTTCATGTGACTCTCTACCACTACCGCTGCTGCAGTTGCATCATGACTATGATCGTCACTGCCGAACACACGGTCAGCTGCATGGTGAACCTCTTCAACGGGTGGTCGTGAGACAATGGTCTATACCAAGAGGTGTCAAATTGGGTGCTCGATAGGTAGCCGATATCTTACTTCAACTTCCGGCCGAGGTCGTGGTAGTAATTTGATCATCTGCTTTCCACTAGCCTCGAATGAAACGTCCACCAAGCGTTGTGCTTTCGCTCCATTGACAAATTGAGTAAAAGTGCACCAACCTAGTTTCTGTACCTGGGCTCGAGTACCGGTCTCCTTCCGGACTGCCTCGAAATCGACGACTGGGGCTTCCAGTCCACCTCCTACAGCGATGATGGCAGAGATCAAGCGACGAAATTGTTGAGGGTAGTCGTCAACATCCAGAGTAATTGTTTCTTGTCCTGGATCCTGAACCTCCGGAGGGATGGTTTGGGCGAGTGGCGACTCCTTATTGTTGACGTCGACGGATTCCAGCAGTAATGGTACTGACGTTCTATGGAGATCTCCAGTACTGCTGAGGATAGGAGAGCCGGTTCCACCTTCGGCATCATTGATAGTTCTTGTGTTTGTAGGTTCCGGCACGGATTTGAGGTCGGCGGTGGATACAGAACTAGCATACCCGTGGTCGGGTCGTTGCATGACGGAGGTGTTGCCAGTACTATCGCGCGAATTTGGGCCTTCGTCCGTCGATAGGAGGTGGTAATCGGCGTCTGAGGTTTGGACCTCTCTTACATCTTTGGTGATAGATCTCGATGTCACCTTACCATATGGTAGTGGAGAAATGGCCGTGAGCGGTGTAACGGCATCAAGGCTTTCCTCCCGTGCGTTATCAAGTCGAGTTGACGCTTGTATATCACTGAGAGAAGATGAATGAACCGGAATGCTGACTAATTCGTCGAGATCAACAACAATCTGTGAATTGCCCCATTGAGCTGAATGCATTTCCCCTCGTCGTGATACGGTCGCTCGACACGATTCTGGAGAATACAAGGCACACTTTCCAGGTGGCACGTATAAATCCTCAGGGAATGAGGTCTCGAGGTGATTTCGCAGTATATTTTGCCAAGTGATAGATCGCGTGTGCCCGAGCGCGAGGAAGTCAAATGCATAGTAAAGGGATGGTGGTAGAGTGTGAGGGTTCGTAGCGGTTACTATAACGCTTGCTGGTCGGCGATTCCCCATGCTTGCCAATGTGGTAAGGGATTTCGTCAAGATGGAGTCAGGGGTTAAATATTCTTGGGCATCGTTGACAACTGCATTTTGGTTAGTGGCATGTACCCTTGAGACAAATGGGAATATACCAATAAGTTTACGACGATTTGTGTTAGAGGAGAGAAACTCGCATAAGGCCATATCCAAAAGCACCGGTACCATACCAGTACCTAAAAGAACAGGATCCGATAGATCAACGATGACCTCATCATATGATGCGGTAGGTTGTCTCGAGAATTCGCCAGCTTGTGATACCAACAAAGCCAGAAGCGTCTGTCTCGTCGCAATGAAATTCGCCGCTTCGTCGTCCCATTTCTCTTGATCTACCAGTTCAATAAATCCTGGGTGACAGTGCTTAGGACTATGTAATTATTTCGAATGCCGTATACTCACTTTGAAGGCTGAACTGATCCGGTAGCAAGCCTAACACGCATTGGATAGTGGACAGAATCTTTTGACGTCCTTCTGTCCCCTGGGATGGTACAAAAAGCGCGAGAATATGAGCCTTTGTCAAGGTATCCTCATCGAAGAATAGTGGACAGCGAATTGACCTGCCAGACAAGGGGACATCATATGACCTCGTCGGACTGCGAAATGGTTCAGGTGACATACAACAGGGTACTGTTACTTACGCAGTCAATAGTATCGATTCTCTACTTCTGGTCACTGAATAAGGGCACTCGGCAAGGATGGGAGCGCAACCTTTTGCGTGTAGTCTATTGGCGTTATAGCTCTATACTTTGAGAGAGACTATGAACAAAACGACCATACATTAAAACTTGGCTGTTATCCTGTCTTGAATGCAATGCAATCATGGATTGTACTGTCTCTTTCAGGTCATTGGCCTGGATACAAGGTGTTAGTAAAGTTCCAAGCTCTCAAAACAGACAATAAACAGTAATATGAGCCTAAATATGGGTAACATCGACTCACCAAAGCGCCAACAGCAAGTCCAAATAGCGGCAACTCATTGTTTTTATACAGAAGACCGTCATCACAATCGGCTAGGAGACCAAGTTGGCTATCTTCAGGCAAGTTTTGGTTTCCCAAGTTCCCTGAATAAAATACGAATGGGCTTGAAGCTAGAGGTCGTTTCATACGACCCCGCTGTGAACAGGTGGAGGTCGAACTTCATGGGCGTTGCTCCCTTGCTTTGTTGGTGCCCACACTAACTCCTCACCGCAACGGCACACAGCCGAATTCTGAAACACCGCAATCACAAAATGAGTGTTATTGATGGGCCGAAACGGTTTCACGGGCCCCAAAATACTATAATTTGCAATATTACTTGTATTAAGCCAAGCACGACGGGACCAATTCTTGGTATAAGGGATAATGTGATCCAGCAAATGATTCAGTTTTTGAGTCCTATTGTTTGTTGTTCTCAAGTGGTGATACCTTGAACCTTTAAATGCATCAGAATATCGATAGATCGCCGAATTTGAAGGGATTCGCCTTCGATCTAAGCATGATCCATTGTGAGTCGCCCGTTCCTCCGGTTTGAATAAACCCTTCATCACATGCTGACTTGACCCAGGAAGTGAAACTCGACCACCCAAACTTTTTGATCTCAGACTTTGTTCCTATATGGGATCTCACATCCTCATATTTGACGGTAACACCTGGATGGCCTCCCGAAAGGAGGATGATTACGAGCATCAAACGCTGGTAGTTTTCTGGGTAGTTTTCTAATCGTTTTGTTGTTGTCTTGCGCTGCTCAAATATGAGATAACTCCATAAATCCAAGAAGATCCAACTCACCAAGGCATCTCTTAACATTTCCCAGGGTGTCTGCGACCATTGCGCAGAACCCGAGTAAGTTGATTGAAACAATGGAATCTAGGGCTTCAGTCAGACACGATCAGCTTACAAACGATATACTTGCAAAAGGATTTCCGTTATTCATCGTCCCGTTGGAAGATGATATTGTTTGGGGACGCTGTTCAGACGCTTGACCGTACATCTGTGATTATGAACGCCAAGCTAGGACGAGAGGTTCAAGAGCTCACCGGCTGCGGTACCAAAGAGATGAAGGTATCGCTACCCAGTGTAATTTGTTTGATATAACCACGGTCGCATGCCGCTTTGACGAGTTGCGTGAAAGACGGCCAACCCATCGCCTTGATGGCATTGTTATTACCGATCAGCTGTCGAACCTCCAAGTAATTCAACAAGGGCCGTAAAGACCCTTCACTCATTGATATCACAATACGCATGAGGGGCTGAAACTCTGTGGGGTAATCTTCCGCTGCTGGGACTGGTGCTGTGAAGTGGGAAGGCGGAGAATCCCTGACGTCTATCTGCGAAACTCACATAAGCCCAAATATAAGAGCGTAGAATCCACCGTACCCTCTGGGATGATGGCTTTGGATCCAAAGTGAAATCCGCGGGTTGAGTTAGCGAGCCATTTACGTGTGATGGATTGAAGGCTGGATCCTGTCAAGTGGATAAGTAAATGAAACGGATTCTAGTTGGTGTAAATCACTTTTGACCTGGCTCCACGGATGGTCAGACTTATAAAGTCTCCCCCGTCGATCCTTGCATGATCAATGAGACCTTCCTTACAGGCAGACTTAACAATCGAAATAAAGGATGATGTCGGATTTAGAGAATCTCTCCCGATGTTGAACTTCTTTCGGACATCGCTATATTTCACCCGAACGCCGACCTGGCCTCCACTCAAGGCCCTCACCGCAGAGACGAGTGACCGCTCATCAGTGGTAGTGATAGTACCAATAGCGGAATTCATTGAAGGACTCTCCTTAGAATCGGTGAGTGGGCTCACAGCGCGTTCGACAGTGATATTTTCTCGTGTTTCGGAGGGACGCGTGGTTGGCGGGGGAGAAAGTGGTGATCCATTTTTTGAAGTCTCGAAAATTGGCGACATTGGAGATTGAATTGGATCCAAAGTCAAACCCGCGGCTTGAACTGGTAAGTCATTCGCCGGTGATGGATTGGAGGTTGGATCCTGTCAAGTAGATAAGTAAATGAAACGGATTCTAGTTGGTGTAAATCACTTTTGACCCAGCTCCACGGATGGTCAGACTTATAAAGTCTCCCCCGTCGATCCTCGCATGATCAATGAGACCTTCCTTACAGGCAGATTTAACAATCGAAATGAAGGATGATGTCGAATTTAGAGAATCCTTCCCCATGTTGAACTTCTTCCGAACATCGCTGTATTTCACCCAAATGTCGGCCTGGCCTCCACTCAAGGACCTTACCGCGGAGACGAGTGACTGCTCATTGGTGATAGTGATAGTACCAACAGCAGAATCCATCGACGAGCTCTGCTTGGAATCGATGAATGGGCTCTCGGTAGTGCTATCATCTCGCGTTTCAGAGGGATGCGTAGTTGGCAGGTTAAGGGGTTGTGACCCATTCATCGAAGTTTCGAGAATTTGCGGCATTGAGGATTGCAACTCGTCGACATGCATCACGATGTAGGTGCTGGCTCCTTCAGGCTCCTTGCCCTCTTCCCTGCCGAGCACGCTGTTGAACGGACAAACAAGCGCTACCTCTCCTTCATGAAGAGCTTTCAAGTCGAATGGAATATCCAAAGAGTCTGATAGGGTGCGACGCCACAGCGGGCTCCACGAATAGCCGCAGAAGCAATAATCAAGGGTACTGGTGAT
>WSTS01000364.1:0-14878 GCA_019627755.1 Serendipita sp. 411 | reverse complement strand
TTGATAGTTTTTCAATGAATGTGACCCTTTCTTCCTCTTCTCCCTCTTTGCTTCTTTTCTCTGCCCTAAGCATTATCTGTTTATTAGGTCCTCAGGACCTATGGCTACTGGGAGCCTAAAGCGACGTGGATACAGCGACGCTGAACATTACCCTACGAGACCAGTGCACACCATTAACGCGTTTTTCGTCCTCTCTGCTCTTTTTACACGAGATACCGACATGTGCCGTTTTTGGCTCGGATGAAGGACATGGGCAGGTCCAGGTTTGGCTCTCCACTTGCAGTGTGCTGCCGGAGCTCTACGCGCCTCACGAACCCATCCTAGATATACTCAGGACCATAAACATTTCCTTCTGCTTATAAAGTATGCTGCCTTCATCCCTTTCCTACAGATCGGAGGATGTCGTATTCCGCATGCACATAAATAAATAAGAAAACTCCAGTTCTCTATGCACGAAGCTATGGTGCTTGGACGTCTTACAACGCGCTCTCGAGCTATCCAGGCTCTGCACTGACTCTTTTGTTTCGCTAACGGGATCCGATTCCCGTGTTTTACTACCACTTACATGTCATGATGACGGATGGATTATCAATTGTTCCGTGAGTGAACGTCTCATGCAACACAAATCGCTCTAAGATTCGAAAATCATGACGCGAATGTCTTATTTAGGTGCAATGCAACGCAGTTTCGCGAATATCGAGTAGGGTCTCACAAAACAACTGTGGCGTCTTATGCGATTGGATGGAATTATACCAACATTCCAAGTAAATTGGGAACAGCTTCACTGATCGACGCTACTCTATGCGCATGCGGCCTTCAGAGGTTGAAAACTCTAGGTGATCTTCAGACTTCGATTGGTTTTTGACATGCCGCCCACCGATTTCAAATATTCCCACTCTTGGTGGGGCAGTTTCCAAATACCAAGAATCAAAATCGCGTCATTTGGTGTTCCACGCTTGCGGCGAATGGCAAACGGCGAACAGCGAGCGAAGAGGTAGCCCAAGTCGGAAGGAACTTGGACTCTGCCACCTGATTACAGACGACACCAACTTCCGACTGCGTAGGAAACGGAAGCACCTTGGGCTCAGAAACTCTCGAACAAATATTTTTCGTTGGGTCTAGTTGTGCTCAACTGGATTATTGGGTGTGATTTGTGATTCCATACTACTGCTTGGGTATACCAGGTCAGTAAACGATTTCCTATATCAAACAAAGGACTTACAGTATCTGCGTCCTTATAAAGTATCTCCAAACGATGTGCTCGAAAGAGTATATCGTTTCTAGTGGATTTGAGAATATCGACACTATCACTCAACTTCTTTATCTCTAACTTTTGGTACCTCCATAAATGTGGCTTCCTATTCGTTGTTGTACTACGATCGAAGGAGCCAACGGCCAAGATGATGAGCCTTTTCGGGTCGTCTCCAAATTGATGCCAGGTTGAATACGATTATACTGGCTCTATCGAAGCTTGTACAGATAAAATCAACTTTGGTGATTGATTTGACGACACTGGGGCTTGGCGTTAGCCAGGATGTAGCCCAACAAGCCGAGGAGGAGAGTGGTGGACGCGCGCATTTCTGGGGGTACCAGTATTTTGGTACCTTATTTCGTCCAAATACTTGATTGGCATCCTTATCCCTGTATCAGCGAACTTGACACTCGTTATCCGGTGCCCGTGCGGGTACGTTCTACTTCCTGTCGGTTGTCTCCATTCGTCGATCACGCTCATGCAACCTAGCGCACGTTCATGGGTGCGGGGAGTAGCTATTCTGGATCGGGACTGGCGGCGAAGATCCACAATAATGTCTTCTTGGGTGTACAAACAGATTGCTGTTGTGGAGGCGCGTTGGTCAACGGATAAGGCTGGAGCCACGGGTGTGCTGAACAGCAGTACAGGTACCTGAAAAGAAAGCGGATGGTGTTCGATGGAGAGGCTGGTTCACCTGATGGAAAGATGCTGGAGATTGGAAGCCAACGACCCTACTCCTGACGCGCTTCTGAATAGGTTTATCACCGGTTTTGTGACTGGGCTGATGCTGAAGGTAAGTCAAACGGGACGTCTATCCGCAAGATTAGCAAAGAGGATGACGATGAATGTATCCATGAGGATATGAACTCCACTCTCCATGCCACCAGGACAGCCGCATCTCCGTTAATTAAGGTAAAATACCAAATAATGTCTGCGAAAACGTGACACGTAGAGCTGGTTCGCGCAAAGGGGATTTTCGGTTGTGTAACACATCACGAAGGCTACCGTCGAAGCGCAGTCGTGGCTGAACAGAAAGTGCAGGCATACCAGCTCGAATGTACGGCATGGATGAGGTCAAGAGGCCGAGCAGTAGCGGTTCCTTGGAGTAAGGGGTGGAAAACCACAACCAGCCTTCTGTTTTCGTCGAGGAGAACGGCGGTGAGCCTAACTCGTTTTATTTAAGTCGTTTGGACAACTTTAACTCATCACATAATCCGGTATTGTGCCCTGGGACAACTGATCGCGTCGTGCCCATCTTAATTCGCCACTCTCTCTCCAGGTATGGTAATGTGATTCCGTGAGTGGTCTCACACGCAAAGAACTATCAGGCTTCCCATGGGAGGGACGACCCTACTCCTTTTTCATTTTCGGCTTTTTCCTCGTTGTATAGACCCCGATTCAGGTGGGTCCGCGTCTGGAGTATGAATAGATCGGGCTCGGGCCGGTGCCTACAGTGCGTCGAGGACGGATTGAATGAACTGAATTTGTTGTTGCAAGCGACACCGATAGGGCATGGCGTCGGTGCCATCCGGGAAACACCGTCAGTAACTTCGGTGGGAGAGGATCGCAAGGGTCGATTATTGTTCGGATGCAGTAGTATTAGCGTCCATCCAAGGCCGCAGCTGCCAACAAGCCAACCCCCTCGTTATGGCCGTAGATCACCTACGAGAAGGTTTTGATACATTGGACTCGCTACTAGACTGCTATCTGGGGATACCTCTTCATAGGGTAGATTGGAGATGATGGGCCGCGTCCGTTTATTCTCTTGGACCAACCTCTTTCTCTCACTCAAAGTTCAGTTGTGGATATGGAATTAAATCAATATCACTGGACGCGATCGACAACGTTTTTGTGGAAGTCGATGTACTACGGCTTCAATGCATTGGTTTTGATCATCCTCCACAAGACGGCACTTTTATTTATTCGAAGCTGGGAAGATTACGTCCCCGTGGACCTTCAAGTCCATGCGTGCTCTATAGCTCGCTTATCAAATGCAAAATCACTGCGTATAGAGGAGAGTCAGCCCTGCCCTCATTCCAATACTTATCACCAACCCTCTGCAAGGGCTTCTTCCAGAAAATATAAAGACCCACATTCCACATCTCCTTTGCCTTTACCAGGACACACACTACGGCATGAGCGCGCCAGGTGACCAAGGTACCGTATTCACTCTCCCCCACTGACAACATCCTAATGTTCCACAATGCGCTTTCATATTCGCTTCGTACCATCCCCCTCCTATTCGACCTCTTCCTCCCTCTCTAGCATCTGTTCCAGCCATCAACAACCCAGGTATTATAGACAGTGTACCGATGAGTGCGACTCTGACGGTGTCATATCATGTACCTCTCTCACATCCGCGCCTCCCTTCAGCACCCGGAGCAAGTAAGGGTGAATCATTCCACCTCCATACACGTATGCTAACATATCACTACCATCGAAGATATTGCTCAAAACTCTTCCAATGCTAATGCAAACGTTGGCGGACCTGTGGGTGCGACCAACACTGCGAGCCCTCCCTCGGAACCCAGCCCGCCAGTAGGATGTAAGTAGACAGTTACCTGTGTCGAGTGTCAATACCTGACCGGATACGACTCTTATAGTTCTGACTCCAGCTTTCGATGGACCAGGGGGGTAAGTTGTCTCCAACCCTATCCTTCATCGATCCCCATAGTGAGTGATGCTTGCTAACAAGCGACCTCTCCGTGTATTATCAGGACCTTTTCTGGGTTCAAATGGGACGAGTTCTGATCCTCTGCCTAGTCTCCCCCCCATTTGCCCGCTCGCTCGCAAATAATGCAGCTATTAGTGATACTGTTCAATTCTATTCGATAGCTCCTCAATAAAATCCATCTCTTTTCCCTTTCTTCGCTCCCTTTCCATACGCACTGTCCACGTCTTGGATCGTCACGGCCTGAATATCCAATAAGCAACGCAAATACGGGTGATGCAGGCGAGAGTAACATATACACTCTCAATACGTTTCTCGCACGTGATCAGTGCTTTCCTGAGGGATATCGCCACGTGCCGCGTTTGACCCTCAGCTACATGATGCTCAGATCCAGGTTTACTCTAGAATGAGCTGCCAGGGTTTCATGTACCTAACAAACATATCATCGGCATAGTGGGAACTATATATTTATTTCTACACACGAACTACGCTGCTTTCACCCTTTACTGCGGATCCGTTGTATTTCAGATGCATATATAGGTGTTTTCAAAAGCAGTTGGAGCAAAATCCATCAATTTCTATTCGCAGATAGTTTGCTGAATATCTTGAACCAGTTAGGAAGACACTATTCCGTCAAGATGATGCCCAGATTTCGATAAGTTCCGATATGTTTGCAAATAATCGTACTCGTGATCAGACCATATTCGAAGCTGCAAGGGTCAAAATTGGACATGTACAGTCTATTTGTGGTCCCAGGCGAGCAGCAGGTGAAGAACGAAGAATGAATCAAGGACGTCTTGGTCAGACGTTTGGACCTCGCCACCACCAACCGACTGCCTGACGGAGACTCCGAAATAGCACGTATGTTCAATTCGTTCGTCCTGTTAATGAACCATGTAGGAAAGCTGCTTCCAGAAGGTTCCGAACAAGTACCTCCGCTGCATGGTACGTTCGCGTTTGACCGGAATATTTCGTTTCATTGTCATTCCCTTACGGCTGCTCGAGTATATCGGGTCGATGAAAGATTCCTTACGTCAAACGGCGATCTCACAGTTGGTGTATAGCGATAGAACCCCAAACGATGTATCCGAAAGTCTATGATTTCTATCAATTTCAGAATATCAACGGCTACAACTACCATCCAATATTACTCACCTTTCCTATTTATAACTCATTGAAGTCCCTAGTAACGCGTCCTTCCACTCGTTCTGCTCAACCCTTCCAACATCCACCACGATACTACACATTTTCCACCCTGACCAAAGGAGCGACAAAGTCAAAGGCAATGGGACTCATCATTCTCGGTGAACTGGGGTTCGAAACGATGCTAAATTCGTTTACAGCCTATCTTCGACCACCGGATTGCTGGCACGAGCGGGCGTGCAACAACAAAATCCAACGGTCTGTAGAAAACCGTAAGTGGTGATCATATGCGCATATTCCAAGTCGACGAGCAAGGTCGAATTACTGCTATGTTATTAGCGGGGACAATCGTGGGGAAGATACATGACCTGGGTACGATATTGTGGTTTGAAGAGGGTGAGTATCATTCTTCTAAAGAGTATATGTGTCTCATGATCGGATTGTATCTCACGCCCTTGCAGAATTGTCGCGCTCTCCTCGACCACCATTACGATGCTTCCTTCACCTCTACAAGCCTAAGTGAATTGAGATCAATGACGAATAAGGGCTTTCGCAGTGTGTGATTTTGCTTCTTTGCGCATTGCTGACGGGTTGCACACAGTTTGTCTGGCTCAACCCCCCAAATGCAACCGTGCCAATACAATCTACATTGTACGGGTCTAACCAACCCTGTTGATTGATTTGGCAATGCTGAATATCGACGTCGCGCGTGATGTAGCCTAAAGGGTAACAAACTAGGGCGATCACCCTGATGGGCATGCGGAGTATCCATAGTGGATTGAGACTGGCGGCGAAGATTTGCAACAATACGATTTTGGGTGGACACCAGATTGCGGAGAGGGATATTCCTCAGTCAACAGATGGGTTGAAGCCAGACATGATGACGGATGAACGGTAGGATTTGGAGGAAGAGAAAGAGAGGACCGTTTGAATGTAACGGAATTCCCGTCATAGGATCATACCGACGTTCCGAGGTCAACGGCCGTGTTCCAGACGCACTACCGAACATATCGGTGCAATGTACAGAGGAAACCCATGGGAGGTTTGCAGCAGCGGCACAGACACTTAAAGTGGGTCGCTCAGGTATACCGCCTTGAAATCGACCGCGCCGACGGTGATACATCTTGGGACATGCCGCCAGGACGGTCACATAGCCGTCGATTTTGGGGTGAGAGAGCAAAGAGGTTGTATGCGAATGAGGAGATGCAGAGCTGATTCGCTCCGAGCGCTGAGGCGCAGGCGACACCCTCGGGTGAAGCGAGAGAACGGGCATAAACCCGCAGGAGGAAGACATGAAAGACGGGCCGTTTTGATGAGAGTCAGAGTGGTCGCGGGTGTGTGGGGAATTTTTCTCACGGCTGCCTTCAATTTCGACACGCCTGGGCGGCACGGAATCTGATCTATCTGTTTTCAAGAAGGTTGGCAGTGGTGTCGTCTCGCATAGTAGGTAACTTTAGTTTACGCAATCTGGTGTTCTATTTGGGGACTGGCTGACTGTGTCGTGTTACCATTTAGGCTTTTGGTTTACCGTTTGTTCTCCATGGTTGGTTTGGAAAAGAACCGTGTAATCGTCTCAATGCGTGGCTACCTTGTAACCATCATTTGAAAGAGGCCGAAACGGTTTTCTACAAGCGAAGAAAATCTGGAGGGACGTTTCCTTTTCGTTGTCTCGTCACCGCTTTCTATCGACCCTTTCTTTTCTGTTCACATCCAGCTTCCCATCGAGCCAAACGGTTTTATGCCAATGCAAAATGCATGCTTGTGCCACCATTTGACACCATCGGACCAAACCTTTCGTGCTCTCCCGTCTCGTCTTCCGCCGACGGCTGCCACATCTTCCAAACGCTGCAGATCTCACCGCCGTTTTGAACTGAATGGAATAAAACAGATTCAGCCGCTATACGTTCAGATGGGGACCGCTTCGATTACCGCGTTGTCACTGTCACCCGCCACGGTAGTTATTGATGATTCATGGTCCGATCGATAAACTTAACCATCAATCTTGGTTGGTTCTTCTGACGGATTATCGACAGGAATGGTAATCCCGTTGGTCTGTAGACCGACGGGGGCGAACGGGAGCAAAATGTAACCGCTCAAGGTATTTGGTTGGCTAGCTACTCTAACTGGCCGGATCTTGTGACCAAGTCTATGGAAATTTGTTCATTTACATTATGAAGGACGATACCGGCGGAACGGAATAAAAGGCTAGATGACAAGTGTGCCCGTGTTTTCCCTTTGAGAGTCTGTGCCATTTCTTACTAAACTTATTATCTCAATGTCCTTTGCGGGGGGCGAAATTAAAACGATGCCACTCAACAGTGCGACACATCGCTGTCCCCTTGCATTTATATGATCAACCTCCCGAAGACAACATCTCGGCCTTTTTTCACCCGCGTATATTAATTCCATACGGACATGTCCGACTCCCTCGGGCGGGTTAAAGACCGTTTCTTCCATACAAGATGATTAACAGCCGAAACGTCGGGGTCCCCCATTTTTACTGCTCCCAGCCTTCGCCGTCCTGTGGGAGTATTCAATCTCTCAGAGGATATAAAAGATCGGATCTCCAAGTTCCCGCTAATCCTCACCAAGATATACACTAAGAATGAACGCGCAACCCAACCAAGGTAACGTGTTCCACTCCCCTCGTGAACAATGATCTGATCGTTTTGTGATGCAATTGGAAAACCTCCCTTTCACTCTTTTTCCATTGCTCCTTCCTTTCTTCTCCCCTTTCTTCCTCACTCTCGCCACTTTTGCCTTCTGCACTAGGTATCAATAACCAAGGTACTTCATATAGGATGTTAAAGAGCGATTATCTAACTATGTTACGCACACTGATATTCATCAGCACCTGCAGCCAGTAAAGATAACCCGTGCTGCCTGAAATCGTACATGCTAATATGCCCTGGTTGTCGCAGATGCTGCCCAAAACCCATTAAACGCCAACATGAACAATGGAGGAAACAATGGCGGACTTATGGGTCCGGTCAACACTACCAACCCTCCCCCAGGAGCCGGCATGCCAGAGGCGTGTAAGTAGACAAGCCGTTCATGTAGAGGGTCACCACCTGACATGAAATATCTCTTCTAGATATTGTCACAGCTTTCGATGGTCCCCAAGGGTAAGATAATCCTGCTCTCGTCTGTCATCGATCCCGAATAGTGGGCGATTGCTGACGAACAATGTCGTCGCGTCTCATCAGGACGTTTTCTGGACACAAATTAGAGGAGTTTCTGCCCTCTACCTAACTAAAGTCCGCCCGTCCGCCAGGTTGCTCGCAATAATGCACCCATTCGCAACGACACTCGATTCCGTTTGATAGTTCTTCATGAATACGATATTTTATCCCTCTCCTTCCTCCCCGCTCCTTTCTCCTACAATAAACCTGCTTGTTAGATCCTTAAGACCTATGCGAGTACGGCGATGGCATGGATAGAGCTCCTATGAGGGTAATCCACACCCCATCAACACCGGCCCAACTCACTGTGTATCTTTTCTCATGGGGTACCCGTACGGGTTGCGTTTGATCCTCAACCAGTAGGACGTGGTCAGGTACAGGTTTACTCTCCACCCTACGCTGTGTTACCTGAGATCTGAAAACTTTAGAAGCGGATAATCGGTGTGCCTGAGCCTATTTACTATACGTATACCATGCTGGCTTCGACCTTATGCCACAGATCGGATAATAAGTAGCACTCCACTGGTATAACTCTCAACATGACCGATCGCTTACGAGTCATTTAATTTCGCGCACAAAAGCAAATAGATGCAGAGGAGCGATCTTGGTATCTCCTTAAGCATAAAGTTTGGGTGCATGACACGCCATGGAACATTTCAAACTCCGCTCTTGCACTTGTTTACGACTGCGATCCAGACCCCATGTTTTATCGTCACCTATACCAGTTCATTGGATCAGTGTTGGATCGACTGTCGGCCGTTCCGTTTACGGAAGGGAGGATCGATGCTACACTTGGCCAGTTTCATCTCATGAGCTCTATATAGGGACTAGAGCCCCCTCCATATGGCCTATTATCCCGAAATGTGACAGAAGCTTATCATTCCCCGCATCAAAAAGTGCAATTGTAGCACAAGGGGAGGATATAGCAGCACAAGCTATGATATTTGTTTTCTCTGAACGAAAGTCTCTTGGACGAAGGTCATTTATTCCAAGGGGTGAGATAAACTGTCCATTTGGAATTGTCCTACCGCACCACATCTCCTTTCTGAGGCCATTTCGCTCACGGATCTAGAAACGAGTGTGTATTGGGAACCGGTCGGATATTATAGATGGGTGAATGGATATCGTCGTTGATGAATTAGAGGATCAAGACTAAGCGGTTCGTTGTTAAACGTCTTGTCGTTGTCGTCGTAGTGCTGCGAAACCGGTGTAGAAATCTTTATGCAATAGGTTGTGAAGATAAGAGCACTAGAGCGTAGTGAACAAGAAAAAGAATGGGAATGATGGTTGATGATGATCGGAATACGAGTTGTAGACAGGCGTGATCAGCTTGGTACCCGTCACGATAGATTGGTTGGAATAAGCTTACTGGCACCAATACCTAGATGGTTGATATGTAGTGTTCGAGTAGGCTGTAGGCACTGACGAAACAAACGCGGGGCTGTATAACAGATTCTATGAGCTAAGTCTTACCTCGGAATTCTCCGGTTTCGCGGGATCTGCCGAACAGAACACAACCGCGCGTCAGGTGTACAACTATGGTCCTTGATAAGCCCTGTCCTCATCTTCCCCTCCTCCCTGCTTTTTTGAAAGCTCATTGGCCGGCATCGTTCTCTCCTTTAAACTCATATATTTCTTCTCTACTCTTTTCCTACCTGTCTCTACCATACAGTCTGCAGCATGTTTCCTCCTGTGACTCTTCCCTCGTCCACGCACCTACTTTGTACAAATTGAGAGCTGCTCTTCTAACACACACTCTCCCTGTACAGCCTTTAAGCACCACGTGTACGTATGGTCGCATCGAGAAGACTAGCGTGTGTTGGAAAGCGCTTGGAGTACATATATCCAGTTTCGACTGGTGTTCGACCTTCGACCTGCTACTCGTATGGAGTCTGGACAATCTTGGTAGATCCAAATATCAATTTTGAGGTAATATTCAAAATCACAGTGGCCATACCCGCGCATGGATCAGTCATCTGTAATTCTAGTAGAGTGGTCGGAAAGAAACCTGAACTTCGCCACCTGACAAAACAACACCAACTTCCAACTCAATCGTCTCGTCCTTGGTTTGGGTAAAGAATGGAATAATCGCCTTTTTTTAGTATGATTCCTACTTTAAGCCCATTCCCGCTTGACAAGACTCTGTCACGCCAGTTCGTGATTCTCCTCCAGCTAGTCGAGTATACAAAGTCAGTGACCATTTATTTACATTGATAGATGATCTCATAGTGTCAATATGCTCACAGGGCATCCACAAACGTTGTAATCGAACATCCTGAGCAAGCTCCGTAGTTCAAAGCATCAGCCTTCATGACTATTTCCACTCGACATCTTTCTCCCCAATTCGTAGGATCCTAAAATGCGGCCTCTCATTCATTCCGTTCTACTCTCGCCTCGCTGCGTCCGTCGTGATACCATCTGGATCCGTGGCTGGGGATGCCGCTCCGCCAATTAGTCGATCACAACAAGTATAATCAGTTTCTGTAAAACAAGGCTCGAAATGGCGCGAATTACCCCGGAACTTCACCAACGCTCATCACACTGGGAGTGAGCAATCGGCCTGGTTGTCGCCGCCTGGAGCCAGTAGAGCCGACAACCGGGGAACAGCGAAGTTCGCGAGGATATGAACAGTTATACTGGGGCGGCGAACAAGTGTTCTTTGCTATCCGCAAGTGTCGTATACGACGTGAACGAGAGGCATGGCGCCGACGATTATGCAAGAGACAAGAGGTGCATCTAGATTGTGGGTAGTAGAAAAGAATTCATCAGAGTAAGGGTTTTCACTTTGGGCGAATAAGCACGTGTCATAGTTGAAACGCGACTCACGTCCTTGCAACGTTGTAGCCCTCTCCTCGATCAGTCATTATGATCCTTCCTTCATTTACGCAATTCCGGGTGAGTTTGGATTGATAGCTGAACGTGATTTTGACAGGTTTTCCAATTCCCTATTTGCACCTTGCACACGGGCTATCCATCAGAACGCGTCGGAAGCCTTGCAACAGGGTAAAGTAGCGCCAGTGCCAGTGATCGGTTCGATAATGCTGGATCCAGATATTGCATGAGACGCAAGGCACTCGGTCGATTACACCCCTTGACACGTATGTACCTTCGGAACGCCGACAACGACAATTGTGGCGACCCAGTTAGGGATGGAACGAGTTCCCCAATGGCGTCGGGTGGGCACGTCCCCGCTGATTTTGGGGACAGTAACAGACATGGTAAAGGGACATCTCAGTCCTGTACCAGGTTCTGAAGGTGGTCACTGACTGAAAAAGAGAACGTCCATAACACTATGAGTGGGGCCGGATATTTGCGGACTCGTGAGTTTCATTCTCTCGTGCGCCCTCGAATTTGACTAGCGAGGGGTTGTACGCCCTGTGCGCCCACCTACGCGCCCGCGCGTGTATGTGGATCGCGTCCAATGGAGTCTTAATCGGTCCCTATTTTCGACAAATGGGACGACAGCGGGCTCGTTTCACCTCCATTTCAATAATAATTTACGCAATCCGGTTTTCTGATCTGGAGTATTTGGTCATGTAGTAACTATCGACAGTCAGACAGGTCAGGCCATTCCGTTCTTTTCCCCAAGGAAGAAAAATCAATAGCCCACTAGCCATTCCCAAGCCTGAGTCTCTGTGGCTATCATTTGAATAAAGCCCAAAACGGTCAGTCAACCATACGAAGGTGTTTCACTATGTATATGCTCCTGCTCCGTCGTCTCGACGTCGCAGTCTCTTTCTCATGACTTTTTTTTTTTTTGTAAATATATCTTTTTTTTCCTTTCTTTTTCAACTGCGGAATCTTCCGTTTCAGACGCAGCCACGGAGTTGATCACTGTAAATCGTCGTTATGCCAATGCAAATTCATTGTCCAACCTCGCTCTAGCTGACTTTATTATCGAGATCGGTCTCATTCGATTTCGTTCACCAGAAGCTGCCGCTGGCAGGTAAACTGCCTTAGTTTGATCATCTGGACTGAGGGTTATTTCGCGATAATTGGAGGGTAGAGGCATTGAATTTTGCGACCGTAGCAGTTAGCAATCTCGACCCATCTTTACGGCCAGTTGTTAATCTGACAGAAGGCGGAGTTTAAACGCTTAAACCAACGACAGTCTGCGTGGAGGAACCCATATAGCCGTTCTCAGTCTAGTCAGATGTAAGGTGCGAGCAGATGAAGTTTAGCGACCGTCGTATCCAAGGCTGTTCCGGAAATTTTCAGTGCCGACATCGATATAAGTAGCAATTCCGTAATTGGTAGGTCTTGTGATCACGAACGGCGGAGACACCAGCGGTCCCGTCGAGTGGACTGACGTTCCTGTCGTTGTGAGCGCCAAAACCAAAAAAAAAAACAAAAACAAAAAAATAAAAATGAAAAACAATATCGACAATATAATCGGGGACAAACTCTGTGAATTTGACTTGTCGTGGTCCTAATACATTCACCGAACCATAACACCAAACTTTTTGAGATTCAGAGTCTTTCAGCGAGAATCATGAATCTATTTCTGCACCTGGACCATTCCGCTAAGGCGTATATTCAATCAGTCAGCGAGTATAAAGGCAAGCCATGCATGTACGTACCTTCTGGTCCTCATTCACCTCCCAGCATGAACAACCAAGGTAACGTGCCGTATTACCCTCATGAACGAAGTTCTGACCACTCTGCGATGCGATTACATATCCCACCATACTCGCTCTACCCCACGACTCTCTCAAACCCCTTCACCTTAACGCATACTCCCTGTCTACTCCCTGCACCAGCCATCAACAATCAAGGTACTGTAGACTACATGCTATCAATGAAACCTCTGCTCACGTTGTCCTGCATCTTCTGGGATTCATCACTCTCCTCAGTACCTGCAGGGAGTAAGGACCAATGGTTCAACCAAGATATACACACGCTAACGAGCCCTGGTTATCGCAGATGCTGCCCAACACCCTTTCCACGCCAATATAAACAATGGCGGACACGGAGGTCAGGCCAACATTGCGTCCCCTCCGGACGACTCCAGTAATACACCAGTAAGGCGTGAGTAGACAAATCAATCGTGTAAAGTGGCTATAATCCGAGCGAATATCTCTATTATAGATATCGTTCCAGCCTTCGATGGCCCAGAAGGGTGAGTCGTCTACTTTCGTCTTTCATCGATCCGACGTGGTGGGCAATGATCGCTGACAAGCTATGTCTCCACATCTCATCAGAACCTTTTCTGGACATAAATGGGAGGAGCTTTCACCCTCTGACTAGTCCCGTCTGCCCACCCGCTCGCTCGCAACGATGCAAGCTTGAGCGATATTGTTCGATTCCGTTTTGGTAGATTCCGATAAACACGATTTTTCTCTCCCTTTCTCCTCTTTCTTCGCTCCCTCTCAGTACAGTAAACATTGCCCGCAGCTTAGATCCTCAAGACCTCTAGCATGCCTTAAGGGCTCAAAACCCAAGAGGCGACGCAGATATGGCGATGCCGATATCTTCCCATGAGGGTAATAAGCACTTCTTCGGTATGACTCTTGCCTGCTGCGCGACATTTCCCATGGGATATCGCGATGTGCAGCGTTCAGCTCTCGAGCTCTCACCTGCGGACATGGTCAGATCCAGGTTTGCTCCCCACCTGCATGCGCTGTCGGAATTCTACAACCCCTAGAACTACATCGTCAGTACGTCAGAGTCTTTCTACTCTCAATTTTTACCCAAAAAAGCAACCAAGTTACGGCAGCCTTGAGCTCTGCGGAGGGTGTCGTACTCGATTTGCGTACGCCAATATGTCAATGCGAACTACTTACAGCCGTGTTATTCACGTGTAAGAGAGATTGAAACACAGGAAAACAGCTATTTTATCCCCTTATATATGAAACTCGGCGCATGACGCGCTGTCGACAATTTCAAACTCCGCTCCTAGGCTTCTCTAGTGGCTGAGACCCCAATCTCAATGCTTCATATTCATCCAAACCGAAGCTCTGTATTCAATACCGCTGATACTAGGTCATTTATTATCCATTCTTTTCGTGGATTCAGTTTGAACATGCACCATAGTTGAATTGTCGAAGCTTTTCGCGCCGGGTCACTTGGAAAGTGTTTGCGAGAGGCAAAGTCGGGTCGAGGGACCGGCCGTTTTGAGTCAAATGTTTCCTTTCTGTAAGTGTATGACCTTAAGAGCTGACTTGGTGTATTATATTAATCAGAATAAACCAAGATTAACCTGAATATCGTCGGATTTGTGCCTTTCACGTCGCATTCGATCAATTCAGAGGACAATGCTACGACAAGGGGTTGACGATAAGAAAAAAGGGTATTCGATCGAATCATCTATATCCATCGAGTTTAGATTGTTTTTATTCTTTGGGTGGTCCAGCGCTAGTTGGATGGGTCATTAGACCCAGTCCCCCACGCGCTCATACCCTCGCCTTAACAAAGTTGGCAGCGATACCAATACTGTGCGTACTTATTAGCGTCTAGGATACAATCAAAAAAATGATAAAAAACGTACCTTCCGTCAGTTGGATATGCGAGATGTGCCGCCAAACTCGTCCCACTAGGCCAGCAAAACACGTCCCCAGTGTTACAGAAGCTCGCAATGTTTTGGGAGCTCGTGCTTCCATCACGAGGGTTCAAGTCTACAGAAGGTGAGTT
>WSTS01000363.1:0-10266 GCA_019627755.1 Serendipita sp. 411 | reverse complement strand
GGATTGCTTTGTGTCACGATGTTGGTTTTACGGTGTAGATTAGATAAGGTGTTGTGGAGGAAATGAAGGAGGGTCGTATACGCCTCTTTTCCGAAGAGAGGTGAGGATTCTTGGATTTCCTTGAGCCTGATCCGCTCTGCCCTTGTGGCTAACCTCCAAACCCTGATTGACAACTTGAGGGACCTCGCCTTCGAGGCGGCATGTGCAGCAGTTGCCCAAAATTGTGGAGAAAATTGAGATGCTCGTTGCACCGTGGAATGGCTATCGCGACGGGCGTCAGAATGAGTTGGTGCCTTGAACTCCAGTGTTGGAAAGATATGAATAAGGATCTCGCACGCTTCTGACGGACGACGCCTGGAGATTGCCCCGGACATTTGGGCTATGACAGTGAACTCGTTGGGTTTGGGAATAGCGTAGCAGGAAAGTATCTTCGTGATCTCACATGATGAAGTCGGAACGGAGGATGTGGTCAGAAGTTTGTTGACATTGTCGAAGAGTTCGTCCATCCCCCTCCGCGCTGTCTCGCGAAGGATGATGTTATAGGTGACGATACCAGGAGTGTATGCTTTGCACAGGGCTCGCAGCACGATCGTGCTGAGCTCAAGCGACTGCCTCTCCCGGATTGAATATTGTAGTAAAATATGGTACGACGCTAGATCGAAACTCCGATCATCGAGATCGGCGAATATCGTCAGGATCGCGGCATTGAAGCGCTCATACGTAGCTGAATCTGGCCACTCTTCATGAGGAAGACGATACAAGGCACGTAGAAGTTGCCAGCGACCTGGAACAACTGGACAGTCGTGCTCTAACAGTGGAATAAGGGCTGAAATGGCATCTGCTCCCTTGGGAGAACAAACTTGTGGCCCTTTTAGGCCGTGTCTTCGAGCTTTTTCGACCGCGTCGAGTATCCTGACCATATTCGATCCGTTTGGAGCGGGGATGGGTGAGGAGAGACCCTCTCCACTTGAATCATCCGTATTTTGGGACAAATTTGTGCTGGTCGCGTTCGTGTTCGCTTCTTGCGTGCTACCTTGTTGGCTCCTCCAGCGATTCCATTCTTTCACGATTGTGCAAAAGAGTAAAGCTGCTGTAAGGACCTCTCCCTGAAGGAGAAGTGCATCGATTATTCGATCATACATCCAAGATTGGTGGCGATGTCCAGACCTCCGAGCAGCAGCAAGGAGTGATATGGCGGAGGTAAGTGAGGGTGAAGGGCCAGAGGAGATGACGGTGCGATTGAATACACTTTCAAATGTCCTTCTATTCATCCTTATGCCTCTGGTTAGGCATAACTCAGCAAAGGTGATTGCTGTCTGTACTTGGTTCGCTTTGTGGAGGGTATGGAGGAGGACATGTGCCAGGTATCGATTCGTCAGTGCCTCTTTGACCGAAATCTGCCCGCTCTTCGGCTGGAGGTGGTTGCGGGTAAAGATATGGTACCCGCCATTAATGTTTCCATTCTGTATGGCACTTCTAATGGATCTGGCTACATTTTGCGTGGTCGATGAGATATTTCTGATATTTTTGTGAGCGTTGAATATGCCAAATGCCTTGAACGGGAGCGAAAATCTTTGCAATGACCCAGAGAGTCGATGCAGCATATGCGCCGCGTGAGCGACGTTGAGTCCAAGGTTTGTCGAGACTTTGAATCCACACGCCGAGACCGACATTGGACCCGCCGTATATCCTTGAACGTAATCATGAAAGAAACTGTCCGACATACACATCCAAAGATCATGTTAGTATTCGTTTCATTATCATATTCACCGCTCTCAGAACGCCTGTGCAGCAAACAGCTTCAGTTTAGCTTGTTCTCGTCACAAGATATCGTGAAACTCGCAGAATTCGAAGTTACACACCGTGATTTATATACAACTGCAGACCGACTTCCTTCTCAAAATGGGGTCCTTGATCGTCGCCTAGTGCGTTGCGGCTCTGCTACCTGACGTTGGGTATTCACCTAGAAATCACAGGGGACGACAGAAAAAAGTGCTTATTGCGAAACCTGTGGCCTTGGAACAGTCGACTGTGTCGGCCATTTTGCATATATGAAACTGGTACTTCCAGTCTTTCATATTGGTTACTTTCGGCACATTCTCGCTATACTCCAATGCATTTGCAAGGTAATATGGTCGCTTTTATACGGAATACTCTATGACTACAAGTTTCACAGAGCTGTGCCCGAGTGATGCTCTCAGACAATACCCGAAAGACCTTTCTGCAACGTTTCCGACGCACAAACCTTGAGAATCTTGTGCGACAAAGTCTATGCAAGCAAGTTCTGGCGATATCACGGAAAGTAAACGTTTGCCAACACTGTGGCGCCGTAAACGGGACAGTGAAGAAAGCAGCAGCCCTAAAGATAGTCCACGAAAGATTTCGCCAAAAAAAGCCAATTGAAGAAGCAGAAAAATGGCGTCAGTCATTCGCCAGTGCTCTCAAATTTCAAAGCGACCTGGGTCGTACGCTGGGAAGCAAAGGAGCCGAGGAGCTCAACCCCTTGAAGGTGCTAGATTTATTCAAGCGAATGACCGCTGAGGTATGGAATAGAATATGCGATCTGGACGCTTCTTATGTCACCTTTTCTTAGGATTGCGAACTAGTGGGCTTAAAACCAGATCATAGTCGCCCAGAGCATTACTTATGGCAGTACATCGGTGTTCCTCCTGTTGCTATTCGACCCTCTGTCAATCAAGATGGCGCCAGGTCAGTATTTTATTGGAATATTACCAACCAACTGATAACCGCTAGTAATGAAGACGATCTAACAACCAAACTCTCCGAGATTGCCTTCGGAAACTCTTTGATCAAACAAAGCTTGAACAAAGGAACGAACGCGTCTAAATTAATGGTGAGTTATAGAATTAAACAGACCACATTTGTACAACCGCCTTCCAGGAATTGTGGGAGTTTCTCCAGCACTCAGTCGCGCTATATATCAACAGTGATGCGCCTGGTATACAGCAATCGGTACCAGTCGCTTTTATCTACACTGGACTGCTATAACAAGCTTCTGCAGGATTCAAAACCACTCCGAGGATTTTGTCAAAGATTAAAAGGAAAGCAAGGTCGCTTCAGAGGAAACTTATCTGGGAAGCGCGTTGATTTTTCGGGCCGGACCGTAATATCTCCAGATCCTAACCTCAGAATTGACGAAGTGGGTACTCGAGACCCCTGTAACGGAGATTACTAAGCTTTTATAGGTTGCAGTCCCAGAAAAGGTTGCAAAAACCCTAACATATCCAGCAAGGGTGACAGTACACAACATCGAACAACTGCGGCAGGCTGTTCGTAACGGACCAGATGTACACCCTGGAGCGAACTACCTTCAAGTCGGTTCTACTGGTTTCAAGAAATTTCTCAAATACGGTAACAGAGACGATGCAGCCACCAGGCTGCGAATCGGCGACGTCGTAGAACGCCATATTGTAGATGGAGAGTGAGTTCCATCCCAAAGCACTGTGGTAATCGCCTTACACTTATAAGCATTGTACTATTTAACCGCCAGCCTAGCCTCCATCGCGTGCGCCACCCATTTAAATTCCTTACAGCAGTCAGCTAAATATCGCCCAAGCTCTCCATAATGTGCCATCGAGTCAAAGTAAGACCATGGCGTACCTTTAGGCTAAACGAGTGTGTCTGTGGGCCCTATAATGCCGACTTTGATGGCGATGAAATGAATCTACGTGCGTTTTCCCTGGTCACTTTGACACTCTGTTTGACCTCCTTTAGATGTCCCACAGACGGAGGAAGCCAGGACAGAGGCCTTACAGCTTATGAGCGTTAAATCAAACCTTGTCACTCCTAAGAATGGGGAGCCAGTCATAGCGGCAACACAGGATTTTATAACCGCCGCTTTTCTCTTGTCAAAGAAAGATAGATTCTATGACCGTCGACAATTTACCCAAATTTGCTCGTATATGGCCGATGCTCATCTTCAAATCGATCTTCCCCCTCCCGCTATCGTTAAGCCGAAGCAGCTTTGGACCGGAAAGCAAATTTTCGGAGTACTGATGAGGCCCAATCGTCACTCCAAACCGCTAGTAAACGTGGAAACGCGATGCCAAACGTATCAGGCCCCTAAATTCAACCAACTCTACGGCTATTCTCCCCTACCTGATCTCTCTCCAAACGACGGGTGGCTTGTCGTTGTCAATAGTCAAATCATGTGTGGTGTGATGGACAAAGCAACTATTGGCAGTGGAAAGAAGAAGTCGATTTTCGGCGTCCTTCTCCGTGACTATGGCCCAGATGAAGCAGCACAAGCGATGAACAGGCTTGCCAAGCTCTGCGCACGTTGGCTGAGTACGTATTCCCAAAGGAGAGCCCACTTCATCTAATCATGTTCCAGCAAATATAGGGCTATCTCTGGGTATCAATGATGTTATCCCAGGAGCGAACTTGCGAGCAGAGAAGGAAGGCAAGGTGGAAGCCGCTTATCGAGACTGTGAAGAGCTTATTGCCAAAGCTAAATTGGGTAAACTCGATAATAAGCCAGGGTAAGGGCCAAACAAAGTCGCCTCACAGTGACGTGAAATATCCATAGATGCAATCAGGAGCAGACACTAGAGGCGCTGATATCTGATGTTCTTTCGAAAGTCCGTGGCGACGTAGGAAGTATATGTATGCAAGAACTCAGTCGTCACAACGCCCCGCTTATTATGGCTACATGCGGTTCGAAAGGTATGTGTCGTAGCCAGATATCCAGCACATACCGATTTAATACATGCAGGATCTACTGTCAATGTTTCCCAAATGGTTGCTTGTGTTGGGCAACAGATCATAGCAGGTCATCGAGTTCCTGATGGTTTCCAGGATAGATCTCTCCCACATTTTCACAAAAAATCCAAGGATCCGCCCTCGAAAGGATTTGTTCGCAATAGCTTCTTTTCTGGATTAACACCCACAGAGTTCGTTTTCCATGCAATCTCTGGTAGGGAGGGCCTTGTAGATACAGCAGTCAAGACAGCAGAAACGGGATATATGCAACGCCGATTAATGAAGGTAAAAATATGCTGCAATCTATCTGATATATGGGACAACTGAAGCTACTTATCCAGGCGTTGGAGGATCTTACGACCCACTATGATTCTTCTGTGCGAAATTCCGCTGGTGGCGTTGTGCAGTTTACATATGGCGATGACGGCCTTGACCCTTCCTCATTGGAGGGGGAAGGACAGCCTCTCGACTTTTCGAGGAGCTGGGCACATGCTGAAGCAATATGTGGTCGCCGTGGAAATCCTTTGACACCTAATGAAATCATCAACATTGCTTCAAAGGAGCTCGGATCTCGTCTATTTGTTACAGACTGTCCTTCTTCTTATGCGGGGACGATTCTAGCGGAGTTGAAAAGCCGTTTCCTCCTTTCAAACGTCGAGATAGAAGGAACCAGCAAAAGAAAGGTGACAGAAAAACAGCTGCGGGTCTTCTTGAATATATGCTGGGAGAAGTATTCCAGAGCTAGAATCGAGCCTGGTAGGTCGAACCTCTTTTTGGGGGGAAAGTACTCACAAAGAGGAAGGCTCCACTGTGGGTGCAGTCGGTGCGCAGTCAATAGGGGAACCCGGAACCCAAATGACTCTCAAAACATTTCACTTCGCTGGCGTGGCCTCAATGAACGTAACCCTTGGTGTCCCACGGATCAAAGAAATCATAAATGCTTCAAAAGCTATCAACACACCTATCATCACGACCAAACTTGTGGCAAGTGATAGCGAACGGGCGGCCCGCATCGTGAAGGGCAGACTTGAAAAGACATATCTTGGTGAGGTAGGCTATACTCTAAGTCTCCTATGGCACACTATTAAATCAGAGTTAAGATTGCGTCGGTTATTGAAGAGGCGTGGTCTCCTAGCGGTGTATATCTTTGTGTACACACCGACTACGAAGCAATTCACAGACTCCAGGTACGATCCAACCATAACCGCAAAGCCCTATCTCCTAATCTCACTGGATATACAGTTGGAGCTGACTGTAGACGATGTCAAATGGGCCATCGTTTCGGCCCGTAAACTCAAAATCAAGGATACAGTACTTACCCACTAAGTTGCCTGTCCATCAATCTGACGCTCTTGAAAGGACATTGCAATTCAAAGATCGAAACAACGACTTCGCATTGCCATTAGGGGTCCTACAGAAGAGAAGTTCTTTGTGCTCAAAGGCTTGAAGAGATTGCTCCCTCGAGTGATCGTCAAAGTAAGCTTTAAGCGTATTCAGTGCTTTATCATAGTTGGTTAATATGTATTAGGGAATACCGAGTGTCCACCGTGCAATCATTAACATCAAGGAGAAGGATGACGCTCGTGGCTTGAAGGGCCATAAAGAACTCATCGTGGAAGGCAATGGGCTGCAACAGGTCATGACGACTCAAGGTATTGTCGGCGAGCATACAATATCCAACGACATCATCGAAGTCGAAAAAGTGCTTGGCATCGAAGCCGCCCGTATAACCATCATTAACGAAATTCAATATACTATGTCTCAGCATGGCATGTACATTGACCCACGGCATATCATGTTACTTGGCGATGTGATGACCTATAAGGTGGGCTTGTTTGGGTTTACATGTTATCCAAACGTTGACACTCGACAGGGACAAGTACTTGGAATAACAAGATTCGGGGTTTCGAAGATGAAAGACAGCGTCCTCATGCTCGCGTCGTTCGAGAAGACCACTGATCATCTATTCGATGCTTCAGCGTTTGGCAAGAACGATGCAGTGCTCGGTGTCTCGGAGAGCATCATTTTGGGCAACCCAGCTGCCAGCTGCGGAACCTCGATGTAAGCTCAATTGCATTGTGTTTCGTAGACGAAACCTGATATACCTACACAGGCCTGGGCTCGTGACGACTGGTGTCAAGTTACCTTCAAAACGAAAATTGATATTTGAATCAGCTATATAGTATCCGTAGTATAAATACTTGGTAACATCCAAAGCAATGAAATACATAGTGAAACAATACCTCTTACAGAATATTGTAGCTCTAGCTTGATGTGGGTAATAATCCCCGCAATAAATAAGTTAGATGATGCGTTGTCAAATGAGATGAATGGATATGCTTCGATAGATAGAGCGACTAGGTTGTAGCCCGTTGTCCCAATGTACGCGAGATCTGTGCGAGTGCACCTGAGCTGATGATTGGACGGGCGTGTGGTCGTCTATTTCTTATGGTTGTACCAACGGGTTGTGCCTCTTTGGTGTCGTTGGGGGTTTCAGGAGTTATGCAATGGTGATTGGAAGGAGTCCTATGAGTCCCGTGATTATGATTCGCACGCCCGCGGCTATTGGGAAGGCGCTGCTGGTCGCTTTTCTTGGGCATAGTGTCTATTGGAGATTTTGGTGCCCATATAGACGCCGCCATCCCACCTCCCGATCCTCCTTGTCGAGGAAGAATATCTGAACTTTGTTGAGGGACATCGGGGGCAGTTTCCAGGGACGAAGTGGCGTCTTCCTCATTCGCCAAAGCGAGAGTGCCAGCCTGGCTTGGAGGGGCGTCATTACCCAATTCATGAACGATCGGAGATTCGTCCGTGTTATCTGCAGATGATACGGGCTCTGTTGTTTCTTCTTCTCCTGAAGCAATGATTGGTTTCGAGACCTTCCAATCGTCGAGACTCGGCAGGCTATCTGGGTCATCCTCCTCGTCAGCCCAATTTAATGACATGGTGAATCGCGATTCCACAGAGCTCGAGTGTGCATGCCCACTTATTGCTAGTTCTTGTACGCGCGAAGCGAGCGTTTGCGCATCCACAGCTGTGCCTGCAATATGCGGCGGGAGTTCTTTCTCCCTTGTTCTTCCCGTACTCGTTATGGGCTCGAATGCAGCTGTATCATCTGAGGGAACAGGGGCCCCAACGTTTGTTGCGGTCCCGCGTGATGGCCTGCGCCTCGAAGCTGGATTAAATTGATCATAAGCAGTGGCCACTACGCTTTCAGTAGAATGGTTATCTTCCTCTTTGGAGGATAAGGACATGGAATGAGGGCGGCCTCTACCTCTTCCACGTCCTGCTCGTCCACGAGCAGCACCCCTCCCTCTACCACGAGACGAGCTGATGGATCGATTCACATTCGAGGACATCGGTGCGCTGGCTGGAATAAGGTTTCAGGCCTTGTGTGGTTGTTGGTGGCGACGTGTCCTAGAAGTGGATCAAGGAAGAGGCTAAGGAGAATCCCGAGCAATAGAATACCCAAACAACGTCCGTCTATACCATAAATACGACAAAAATATGACATCTCAAGAAAAATAAGCAACTTCTAACCCAAGGGCCCGTATTGGCCTTACTCGGTTACGAAGATCCGAGATCACCCCTAAACCGACCAAAACGTGCGCAAGACGACCTTGCCAATACATGGAAATATCCTATCAACGAATCTGAGGATGTTCATCCACATTGAATGTAACATGGCTCACATAATTGGTCGAGATCCTCGCCTTCATGACCCCCTGTAGGTCTTCGGTTCGTCTGCTACTCAACTCCAGCGCTGGCGGTTCTTCTTTTATCTGCTTACGCACCCACCATTCTGCTCCGATCGTCCATTCGCTCTCGTAGCTATACGCGTTGAAATCGAACCGGGAACAAACGGCCAAGTCTTGCGACACTTGAGATGCGTACGCGGCAGAGAAATGACCAAGAATGGGGTTCATAACTGCAGTTACAGTTGTAGGAGGTTGTGATGCTGCAGAAGACATATACCCCTCTGACTCGGACGTGCCTAGTTCGGGAACGGTGGTGAAGCGTACTGCAGTGGAGACTACACATATGGTTAGACAACGATCGAGGAAAAACTACCTAACCGACTTACTCCCTCCACTCTTTTCTTTGGCACTGAAATAGAGCTCTGCTCCGGCAGAAATTCTTCCTTTGAGACCTCCATCCATCGCCTCCTCCTCGTCAACCCGTCGTTCTCGACGGCTCTCTCCAGCCACATAATCATCACCTGCCTTCTTACCAAAATTATAGAGTAGACGCGCCCCACACAAGCCATCTACAACGCTGAGTGTATATTCGGTGCACCATTTTCCCCGATCATGCTGTAAATTCAGTAATATATTGCTATGATCCACAGCGTCAGATCTCCTTCCCTTTGCTTTGTTCGAGCCCAGTTGTTTTTGCTCTGAGATGGCAGCAGCCACCAATTGCCATGATGTCCCAAGACGGGTCGAATATAAGGCATCTAAGCGACCAGTTGGAACATATAGACGACCGTACATAAGGTAGTCTGCAAGCCAAGCATCAACTAAAACTGTGAGAATTATTTGATTTCACACCGACTGACATCTTTGGTCCACTCGTTCGCCAGCAAGCCAGACCTCTGGTCGTGGTTCTGGACTTCGCGGCAGATCGTAAACCTTGAAATGTTGAGTGATTTCATGCAGAGCAACATCCGCGGAGGATGTTAATCCAAGGTCGCACGAGGTGAAAATATATCCGAGAGACCCATTGAGGTTGGGTAGTGCATTCAAGGAGTAAGTTGTCTTGAAGACGGTGTTCGGTGACTTAGACACATGAAAATGTAGTCCACGAGGAACTTGAAAGTCCAAAATAGCTGTAAATCGTCGAATCAAAAGAGTGTTGGTCCTCTGTTAGATGATACATCAGTGGTAAGATGGAATATTACCATTAGAAGAGCGAGTTAAGTTGGAGTATAAGTTATCTTCATTCCAGCCAGTGGCCTCATAGTATTTGCGGAGTATGTAGGACGCAAATGGCTGCATCACTGCACGTCGGACGAGAGGAGGCCGGTCATAATCAATGAACCACCCTTAACCTGGGACTTCATTCACAACTACGAACGGATCTCGAGCCAAAAGGGCCTCATTACTCCGAGTATATAATTTACATATCTAAATATGCCCAGCATGGCTAGCCTGATTCATCGCGGTATGAAACCCCTTCCACGTCCAATTCCTCTCGGAGGTGGTCCTCGATAACCACCGGATACTGGCATACGATCTACATTCCCATTTGATGACCCTTGAGAATAGTCTGGCTCCCCTCTTCCAAGAGTAGGTGCACGCCACCCAGGTGATCTCCAATGGGACTGTGCATTGCTGTAGTCATGAATGTAACCCCTAGGATCCTGGTTCCGACTCGGGGGACGCCTGAATGAGTCACCTCGTCCTCTGCCACCCCTTTGGACATGCTCATAATCCACGGATGTTAGGACTCGTTCCGGTACCCTAACGTTGGGCAGAAGCCTTGAGCGATGAGGAAGAACTTGCTCCGGGTAGAAGTAAAAGGCAGTAATAGATCGATTATCAG
>WSTS01000362.1:1486-14910 GCA_019627755.1 Serendipita sp. 411 | reverse complement strand
TTTTGCCCAAGTGCACTAGTCACTGTCAAATCGGGAATGTGACCGAGGGTGGCAGCAACCGAGTAACCGAGGCCCCTTCAGCTTTGACAACAACTCGTCGCTTCCGCTTTCGTCGGAGAATCTTTTCATTTTTCGACTCTCGCGTTTTGGATAATAACAAGAATAATAATAGAAAAAAAAAAAAAAAAAAAAGAAAGGAGGCAACTTGACAGGAGCACCCCCCTGGAACGGGTATCACCGCAGCGCACCCCTATTGCATCCATTCATTCCACTGTTAGAAACCAGAGACGGTCTCCTCCTTTTCGTCCTTCTCGTCCTTTGGAAGATGGTATAGCTGGTCACCTTTCACTCCATACAACTGTGTAAGTTGACTGAACGTTGAGCGTGCAAACCAGAGCTCAAGGGGTTATCTTTTTGTATAGAATATACGATGGATCAGGGGAATGACAGTTGGAATGCACGCTAGAGCTCGGCGTCCTCCTGTCCTCCGGGGGCCGTAGTTCCTCCCCCCACATCCAACATGGCTAACGACGCCAGGAACAAGGTCTCGAAGATATATTCTGAACCCCGAAATCTGAGGGGGTTTTATGTCCACATATTATGTGGGGCAGAACGTCGGCATCTAATGGTTCTCTCCCTTATTTAAAGGCTCCCTTCTAGCGAGACGGTTCTGCAATCCAGTAACCCAGTCCTCTCCTTTTTCCCTTGATAATGAAGCTCACCTTCGTTCTAACTGGTCTCGCCTCGTTGCTCCCTGCAGTCCTTGGTTCGTCCTCCAGCCGCTTCTCGTAGCTTTGCAGTCAGCTAATGAACATGCACCCTATATAGCTGTAGGGGAATATGGCCAATGTGGTGGAATTAACTACACTGGTAGCACAACCTGTGACGCTGGTCTTGTTTGTGTCCGCATCAACGATTGTAAGTCCTACCTCCACGCGTTCATACTTACGCCGTAGCCTTAATGCACTTCAATAGACTACTATCAGTGCCAGAAAGGATCGACGACCTCTACAACCACCAAGGCGTCGACCACAACCACCAAAGCTTCAACGACCACAACCACCAAAGCTTCAACGACCACAACTAAGACAACTTCAACCACTGCTGTGTCAACAGGAACCTGCACAGGAGCGACCAAATTCAAGTACTTTGGTGGTACGTATCCTACTACACCTTACAAAGGGAATAATTTCTGATGGCTCTCTAGTCAACGAAAGTTCTGCAGAGTTTGTTTATTCACCACGCTCGTGATATGTGATCCCTTACATGCCGACAGGTTCGGATCTAATAACATTCCGGGCACCCTTGGTAAGATTGCATGGGCTCCGATTAACATTGATGCTAATGCGCCTCGTCAAGGCACTGACTACACATGGCCATCACCGAGCAGCATCGACTTCTTCATGGGTTCGTCTATCTTCTCCCAGAATCTCATCCCTGGATTAACCGTTGTTCTATGTCAGGCAAAGGAATGAATACGTTCCGTATTGCTTTCCTCATGGAACGTCTTTCGCCTCCCTCTCAAGGGCTCACTGGATCCTTTGATACCACTTATCTCAACGGCTTGAAGACGATTGTCAACTATGTCACAAATAAAGGTGGATATGCTGTCATCGAACCGCACAACTTTGCTCGTTACAACGGTGCCGTTATCACCAGCACTGCCAAGTATGTGAAAGGATGCCCTATTTCGGCCATTTTATACTGATTATCTCTCTCACTTTCCGTTCAGTTTCAAAACATGGTGGCAGAACGTCGCTAATCAATTCGTGCGTCGCCTTGGGTTTTACGTACTCACGAGCTTGTTCTCATGCCTTCTTTTTTATTTAGAAAACCAATTCGAAAGTGATCTTTGATTTGAATAACGAGCCCTATGGTATCACAGGTGCTGCAGCCGCCTCGCTGATGCAAGCTGGTGTAGACGGGGTGCGTGCCTCTGGTGCCACCAACTTGATCTTGGTCGAGGGCACGTCATATAGTGGTGCATGGAGTAAGCCCTCTCTCGTCTTTCCGTCGTCCCCTTTGATACTAATCGAAACTAGGATGGATCTCTGCTGGTAACGGTGACGCATTTAAGACTCTCAGTGACCCTCTTGTAAGAATCTGTTCCCTTCTCCTTGGATGAGCCTTCTAACGCTCCTGTATAGGGAAACACCGCTATTGAGATGCATCAGTATCTCGATTCGGATGGTTCGGTACGTCGATCTATACTTGGCCCTCTTAAATTCGTTCCACTGAGCCATTCCCCCTGTACTTAGGGCACATCCGAGACCTGTGTCTCCTCCACCATCGGTGTTGAGCGTCTCACAGAAGCCACTGCATGGCTCAAGGCGAACAATCTCAAGGGCTTCTTGGGTGAAATCGGTGGTGGTTCAAACGATGTCTGCATCGCAGCCATCAAGGGTGCCCTTTGCCATATGCAACAACAAGGCGGAGGTGAGAGCTCGTTTCTTTTTTCCTCTAAGTCTGTGATTATCCCCTTTCTCACATTACTATTCCTTGTGTAGTCTGGATTGGTGCTCTCTGGTGGGCTGCAGGACCATGGTGGGGAAGGTAAGCATCCATCACCTTTATGACTCGCGTGAAAAAGGTATTGGGTACTCACGCCACATTTATTCTCCTATATCTATAGCTACTTCCAATCTATGGAACCTCCAAATGGTGTCTCCATCGCCCGTATCCTCCCAGAGGCAATGTTACCTTTCCTTTAATCGACGACCACTGGATTCCAACACCCCGGCTCTATCTAAAGGGCTTATACACGCAATTAGTATTTACCTCTTATAAGTATGTTCTACCATCTTCATACTGTCGCTCGCTCTCCTCCACACTCTCTCCCAAACTCGATACCAAGCTATGTAATCGTGTCAATGCGACCGCAATACACTCTTTTTTTGTAGTCATCACAATTTTTCTTCATATAAGGTGCTCGTTTATGATGCAAACTCCAAAACTGGAAAAAGAAATTGTAACGTGTATTCGGTTTCACAAACGAGCATATATGGTGCAATCAACACAGGAAAGTCTTTTAAATTTCGTCCATCACCGCTACTACTCTGTTTTAATCCATTTCTCGAGCTCGGCCTTGCCGTCTTCTTGCCAGAGGAGGCTATTTGAAACGGTGGAGGGCTCGCGCTTCTGTGATTGTACGGATGACGCGCCTGCGGCTTTCGCGCTCTTGAGGTATGTTTGCTTCACAATTCTCTCCTTTCTCCCGCCTTCTCGCGACTCGGGACATCCTTTCCAGAGGGCTCGTTCCAATAGATGACGGATCGCCGCACGAAGAACGATATACCCATGGGATGCGGACAATGCGATCAGCAAAGCCGGGACAATCGACGTCTCCAGGGTGTCAAGCGGTCCAGAATGAGCGGACATGGCGTGTTGATGGAAGATCGAGCTGAGGAAGCCACGAGTAGTCGAAGGCCGGAATAGATAAACAAGTGCACTATTGATGAGGGCAGCAAGCCAAGTGATAAAGCCCTGCAAAAGCAGTCAATTACGAGTAGGGTAGCCAATTAGCCGGTTTATACTGACCAGGTTTTCAAGCCATGGGCCAATAGTATCGACTCGGGTCGGAATGGGGCGCCTAGTATGTGTCGTCATCTTGAAAGCATCAGAGCGAAGCTCGAGCCAGTCATTGACGAGAGCCATGACTGGTGCAAGCGGCCAGATCGTCGAATAAAGGGCGACATATCCAAACTGGAAAGGCGTAAGTTTTTGAGTCATCAAACAGCCTTGAGGCGTACCTGAGTAACCATCTCTGAGTAGTCCACTGTGGAATGGATGAGCACCTGGTATAACCAAACCGGGGAGCGTACCAAAAATCGAATATTCCGGTAAGGATGCCTGATATTGCACATCGTGGATAAACAGTTTATCCCCAGTTGGGTCATCCTTCTCTGCCTTTGGCGTACCGCTCATTCTCAGTCCCTTTCCACTTCGCACATTGCCTACTCCACGCATCACAAACGGTAACCCGATCTCCAGGAATGTATTGATGATTTGGTTGGTGACTGTATATGCAAACATTTGATTTTGAAGTCTAGAAGAGTTGAGCTTGCTTGCAATGTTGCTTGCGGTCTCCGCCGAGGCTGGTGTCAATTTCGCAGCCCCTTCGTGAACCTTGGCATCAGCCTTGTTATCAGCCGGTTTTGCACTCTCTTTGAAGAGAAGTGCGTGCACAAGCGTCATGAGGTATTCTCCAAACGGAACGTAGACGAATGCGCTCAAGGAAAGTCCCAAGTACGCTACAATGGAGGACAATGCAAACGTCTTGATCGTCAGACTTGCATCGTGCGTAGATTGGTGCGCGTGGTTCTCCCATTCAGCTAATAGTAAGGTCAGTCAATACAGAGGATATGAACTGTGAAGGAACTGACTGAGTGCGGCGGCGATCTTCTGGTAAACCCCAAGGAATTGTGGCACTAGTGCAGCGAACATGATAGTAGGAATCAAAGATGCAACTTGATGGCCAGGTCCAGTATACAGTTGTGTCACAAATGCCTCGAGAACGAAGATTCCAGTGAGCAACGCGGTCAGAATGACAGCAGCAGTTGCGATCACCGGGAGCGACGTCAAAACACGGAATTCACGCTTCCACCAGGGGAAGCTTTCGTCATCTTCGTCGACAGTCTCTTTAACGGGACGGAATTCTACTCGTCGCTTCTCAACTTTAGCGGCTCCTCGTGTGCCCCACCGAATACTGAGCTTTCTCTCTCGTATTCTCCACCACTCGACGAAGGTGACCGACCATATGACAACAAGGAGCGAGTAGATCGGATTATATGGCTTTTCGAATTTCCAGAATGTCACCCCAATAAGAGCCGGGAAGACCAAAGATTGTGCGTATGACGATAAGAATGTGTAATAGAGCGCCACGGACTCTCCGAATTGATTCTTGACGACGTCGAGTTCCTTATCACTGAGGCTGAAGCCGAGTTGACGTTTCGTCCAGCTGCTGATCCAGGTATGGTTGAAAGTTCGGTCATGCAACACGAACACGGATTTGACATGTGGCCATTTCTTGCTACCAGGGGCAATTCCTAGCCCTCCTTGAGTACTCGTTGCCGTTACGTACGAGTGTACGAGACGAAGTCGATCCGCAGGACTGACAGGTGCCGCAGAGAAATCACGATCTTCGCCAGAGTACGCATTTGTGAGTAATCCATGAAGAAAATCCGTATGCCTAAGGAAAGTGTTTCCATGTTGGTCAGTGACCCATTCGAACAAGATGGAAGCGGACACGCTCTTACCGTTCGGTCTCGATGAGCTCTCTCAATTTGTCCCAAGGACACGAAACGACAACAAGAATTTCTCCAGTGGTATTTCCTGGCTTTCCAGCGGCCAAAAGCCCCGCATTATGGAGGGTGTTCAAGAGTTCGTTGTACTCGTCGAGTGCAGCTTGCGCCTTGTTACGAGCATCCTGTTTAGACACGGATGCAGTCGAAGCCACAAACTGGACGACTAAATCTGATTTAAGAGACGAAGATGCCATTGCTGGCTGTAGTAGGGTCCAAGACGCCAGATCGGAGTTGGCTCCCAAAACCTGATGTCACACCCCCCCCCCCCCCCCCCCGGGGGTCAGTCACGTCAGTGAACACTCAAGGGTGACCATCAAAGTTGGATAGGAAAAAAAGTTGAAATAATATTGTCCAATAGAAGAAACAGTAGATATCTGAAGTAGACACAAAGCATCAGGTACAAAGGGCCGAATTTTGTTTTCCCAGCTGCAAAGCAATCAAGGAGCTCCTTTAACCAATTGTTGTTGTTGAGATCGAGGAGAAGGGTGCGTAGGATATGGAGTTGGTTGGTTTGAGTGTGACTGAGGTCCGGCAGACGCAGGTACAAATGGACCACCTTGAGAAATACCTCCATAATAAGGCCTATATCCCCCAGATGGAGAGGCAGAATCGGTGCGTGTAGGCTCGTAGATTTGAGGATTTTGTGGGTTCCATGGACTGGAACCTCCAGGCGAAGTAGGCCCCGCTGCAGTCGCTTGGTGTTGATGGGGCCACGAGGATGCTGGTACGCCTGAAGCAGCACCAGCGCCTGCCGAAGAGGGCCTATTTCCGTGCAAGTGCTCATGGGCGTAGGTTGGTAGTGTGTTCTGCAGATGAGGATGCTGCGCGATCGTACCCACGCCCGCCATAGATAATCGGTTCGACTTTGGGCTTGCCTTGAGCTGACCAACAGGCGACTTGGGGCTCAATTGCTGAGTCGAATAGACATCCGCTCCCTGTGGTTGTTGCTGTTGCTGTTGCTGTTGCTGTTGCTGTTGTTGAGCCTGCGATGGAGCAACTGACGACTGAGACTGTTGAGCCTGCTGCGCCGTTTGCGTTGTTGTTCCATATTGCAACTCAATATTACTAGCGGGGGGAGATGTGGCGGGGGCCGCTTCCTTGACCCCAGGGACACTGTGGAAGTAAACAGCCCCCTGTGGATCATCGCCACCTGCCGCGTAATACTGTACCCATGCTTGAGCATTCGCGTCCGGATATTGTCCAGTGGGGTCGAATGGATAAGGAGGAGCTCCTGTGTAAACTTTCGGAGTACCGCCCGTCGTTGGTTGAGAGCCTGGTGCAGGCTGTATTTGCTGCTGTTGCTGCTGTTGTTGCTGCACGGGATCTTGTGGTTGTCCAGCAGGCTGTTGTTCGGTAGTGGGAGGTGCACCTGTAGCAGACGGTTGTCCAGCAGGCTGAGAAGGTTGTCCACCATATTGAGAAGCATACGAATTAGGATCATACGCCGGCTGCTGGGTGGCTTGTGGTAGAGATTGTTGTGCACCCGCATTCGGGACATTCGTATTGGCGTTAGGATCATACGGTGTCTGAGACGGTTGTTGATACGGCGGGGATCCGAACGCGTTCTGATTGTACGAAGCCGCAGGTGCGGGTTGAGTTATAGCAGGCTGCGATGCGTTTGCCTGTGCTCCATACTGCGCTGGGTCATATACCTGTGGCTGTTGACCTTGTAGAGAAGCTTGCGCCTGTTGCGCCTGTTGCGCTTGCAGTTGCGCGGCGTATGCATTAGGGTCATATCCCTGAGGTTGCTGAACAGGTTGTTGTGGAAATTGCTGCGCTTGATAAGCATTCGGGTCCTGCCCAGCATACGCTTGCTGCGCTGCATACAGAGCGGGGTCAATTTGCGGCTGAGGTGGGTAAAGCTGGGGCGGGTAGGTAGCTTGAGCGGCCTCTTGTGGGAGTGGTCCATATTGTGGATAGAAGCCTGGTTGTGGAGGAGGTTGCTGCTGTGGATACTGTCCACCCCAACCTGGGGGCCTTGCCGACGGCTCTCGTCGGAACGGGTATGCTATCCTAATGATTAGACCTTGAAGAATGGAGCACGGAATGTGGTACGTACCATTAGGGTTATGCTTTGCGAGAGACTCCTCCATCATACGATCGAATAATTCTTTCGCACTGACGAAGTTATCATTCATCATAGCCAATTCAACTAGACAAGTTTATGAGTAGATATATAAGAAGGGGGGACTAAGTATTACCTTTCTTCTGGTTATATTTTTCGATGAGACGAATGATCTTAGGCCTCACTCCCATGCTAGAGCGGTACAATTCCTAGTAGGTATTAGTAAAACAGCAAAAGAGTGACTGTACGGGCGCACTTGAATATTTTCATCATCAGCCAGATTATTCTTGTTGATATCAAAGTTGCGCAAGAGTGTCAACAGTTTGTCGATATTAACCGACTGGGCAAAAACAGAGGCTTCGGCCTCTGCTTCTCGGGCCAGATCCGCAGAAGTCGGCTCCGGAAGCGGTTCCTGATCTCCATTGAACAAATACCACAAAGTGACATGGCAGAAATACGTACGACATAGTTCACGGGGAAGATGCCAGTTCGTCCTTTAAGCTGGCCCTTCCACCAATCCTTATGGGTCCGATCAATGACCTTGATGATATCCCCTTTCTCAAACGCCAATTCTCCTGCATCTGCTGGTTCAAAATTATGGAGCGCACGGACCCTGGTAGCAGTGGCCAGGTCAGGGATTGGACCGGGGGCCGCGGAGGTTGCGGGGGCTGTTTGGCTTGGAGGTGCTGGTGAAGCTGTGGTGGCCACGGTAGCCGGCGTGTACGAGGAGCTCTGTGTCTGCGAAGACGCGGCGTGTGAGGTTTCCGGGGCTGTGGTAGAAGAGCTTGAACTGGCCGAGTAGCCTAGGGGGGCTTGGTGTACCACATCAATAGCTCTTCTTGTAGCGGAGGCAGCATACCCCCCAGTCGGTTGTTGAGCCTCTGGTTTGGTTGCTTGTGGTCGAGAAGATGAACCAGCAGCCGCCTGAGTTGAGCCATAGTCCTTCGTGCTGGAGGAACCTGCACTGGGCGATGGTGCATATCCTCCTCCCCAAGATCGTCCGCCTTTGTCTTGCATAGAAAGCTCTAGAACACGTTGAAGTTCCTCTTCCTCCCTTCGGCGAATGACATCGACGTCAGGCGGTGGAGGCTCTACTGGCAGCTCAAATCTGAAACCTGCAACGAGTTAACTTCAGTCTGTTCACCCGTCAGTTGAATAATGTCTACCTTTTCCCTTCAAGTTCTCATGTAACTCATGCATAATGTTCAGAGATGGATCGTTGGCCCATTCCTTCTCCCAGCCGTCGATAAGTGACAGAGCTTTCTTCTTGACCTTATCGTGGCCAGTCTTTAGGTATAGAAACAAGATTTAGCTATTGGGGTCTACACAGAGCAGAGGACGCACCCTGTCGGTAACCAATTTCTCCAAACCTTGGGTGAACGCACGGCTAGCGATTTCGCGATGAACCTCGATACCGCAATTCTTCGATAGAGCCTCCGCAACGGCTAGTGAATAAATCTGGACATTTGCGTTTCTGTGCGTCAAGCGCTTGAGCACTGCGGCGGTGACGTTTCTAGCTCTTTAGACGCGATTTCGAGTGAGCGCTGAGCGCAATCCGCGAAACGAATGGTACAAACCCTTGTTCTCCTTCCTCAGCAACTTTGTCACACAGATTAAGGATAATTTCCCAATTCTCTGACGTCTGATTCTCATCTGTGGCCTTTACTGTGGAGATCGTCAGCACTCTTCCTATTTATGTCGAGAGTGCTACATACCCACGATCTCCTCATAAGGGTTTGTTGCACCTCTGAACATCGTGGTGGATGCCGGCAAGCGGTCGTGGTTCAGTTCAAGCTGTGAGCCCTATGCTAACAGCCACTTGACTTCCAACCAATTCCACCATCGATGGCGAAAGGTTGGTATCCACAAATCAGGCGGTTTTCAAACTAAAATCTCTGATGAAATGCGTAGTTCCGAGGAATTTCAGACTTTTGGAAGAGCTCGAAAAGGGCGAGAAGGGAATCGGTGATGGGTCGTGCTCATATGGCCTTGAGGACGGTGACGACTTGCTTATGACCCACTGGAATGGGACAATTATTGGACCAGGACACGTATGTTTTCGTTCCCAATCCGCCCGATCTTGATTGCCACTCAAGTTCGGATACTGACGCTGAGTGTTCGCCTGATCCCTAGACCGTCCACGAGAACAGAATATACAGCTTGAGTATCGAGTGCGGACCCGAGTATCCCGACGTACCTCCTACGATCAAATTCATCTCCAGAGTCAACGTTCCCTTTGTCAATCAGCACACTGGTGAAGTGGAAACGACTCGTCTGGGTGTTCTGGCGCGTTGGAACAGAAATTACAGCTTAGAGACCATCTTAGTAGAGATGAGGAGGTAAGGATTGCTCGCCGACGAAAGCAAGACGACCTTCAGCTCATAATTACTATTCTAGGGAAATGGCTGCTTCCGCCAACCGAAAGTTGCCCCAACCACCTGAAGGATCTACATTCTGAACGATTTGTTTGCTATTACCATGCTTTATAGGAATGCGATTCTTTACAAAGAATAACTGTCTAGCTACCACTTCTGAGCGATATCAAAGGCTAACTTCGAATTTCGATCTCCAATTCGATTGGTTATGTTGAGGGCGCGCCCACCTTAGCGGGGCCATGGCGCCTATCTAACACTGACAAAGCAATAGATAAAACATCTCACCATCCAAGGTTTGCTTTCGACCTCATCACCAGAAATGTCTCAAGCACATAGGAGTGTATCAATTGGGGCATTGGACATCAGTGGTCCAGAAAAGGACTTTATTCTCGTCACTGGTTGGTTATTGGACGCCACGCTTGACCCCGTCAAGGTCGAAAATGCTTTTGCCAAACTTGTGGATGTCTGGCCAGTTCTTTCCGCGAGGTTGAGAACGAAGCCTGTGAGTTAAGCTCCCAAACACATAGAAAAATCGGTGTTTATTCTTCCTCTGGCCTACCTCTTAGGACGGCTCATGGGAGTACCAGATACCGACAGAGTTTTCAGCAAAACGTCCAAAATATATATTCAAGTCGGTTACAAAAGCAGGAAACATGGCCCAAACGTATCCTCTTCCGACGCCGTCAAAGGAAATATCCTCTCACATTGTCACCCATGAGCCACACATGGATTTATTCGCTGAGGGGGGTCCTCGGTCGATGAAGGATTATTTAAAAAAAGACATTCCTCTGATACAACTCCAGTTGACCAACTTTGAGGATGGATGCATCCTTGGTCTGACGACACCCCATCTTTTGTGCGACGGTCACGGCAACAAAGAGATTGGGATCGCATTGTCTCGTCTGATGAAGGGAGAAGATGTCCTTCCGTTGAAGGAGGGAGACCCGCTTGACCGATACACCCACAACACCGAACCACCGAAAGCGCCGTCAAACTGGAAAGTCCTTGGAATTTTCCAGATGGTCGTGATGATTGCGTGTATGATCTGGAATCTCATTTCAGCACGAAACGTTCAGTCCCGTGTCTTCTATATTCCGGCCTCAGAGGCGAAGAGGATCAAAGCGGAGGCGATGGCAGATCTAAAACGAGAGAGACCAGACGACAAAGATGCCTGGGTGAGCACGAGTGATGCCATAGGTGCATTCCTTCTCAAGGTAAGTACATAATCCTAATATGCGACGAGGTTGACACCTGCTCTCTGATTTCTCTCTCCCTTTTAGAACACCTATGCATCTTGTACTTCTCAGAAACCCTTGAATGTCGTTTTCGCATCAAACGTCCGCAACATTCTCCCGGACCTAGTGCCATCTCCCTATCTTAACAACGGGGCATGTGCGATACCGACACCAACGATGCGCATAGCAGATGTTGCGAACAAATCTTTGGGCGAGATGGCGTATATATGCCGTCAGACGATACGGAAATGGACCCAACCAGAGTCCATGGAAGGTTGGCTACGGTGGAGATTTGCAAACGCCGGGAAGCCAATGGTCTTTTTCGAACCTACAGGGGCATTCAATGTGGTCACGAACTGGAGGGAGATGAAGTTGATGCATATCGACTTCTCCGGTGGCTTACCGGCCGACGCAGCAGTGGAGAAAGCCCATTGTATCTATGGGTATGCTGGCTCCTTCGCGCCGTGGCCTGTACAAAACATGTTTGGTATTCTTCACGACGACCCACGGGGTGGTATCTGGGTTAGTGGGGTTCTTCCTCAATCGGCATGGGAGCGACCTGAAGGATTTGGGAAGTTTTGCAAACCTAGTTGATCCTGAGGCATATACCACTTTAGAAGTTAATATGATAGAGTATTCATTTCCTTAACAATGATTCTGGTATAGCATTGGGAAGAAAACTGTGTAGCCGTTTCTCTCAACGTTGGTCTGCTGCTACTGCCACACTTTCTAAGTGAGGATATGAAATCGCCGCTCTCGCCTTACTCTGAATGATTTCAGGACAAGCTCCGAACCACGAGGATTGCGAACGAACTAGATCACTCCAAAGTATCGGAACGCCAGCGCTTGGAGCTATGGGGCTATGGGCCAACTACTGACGCAACAAAGGCTTCATTATATAAAACCGGCTCATTATCAGAGGTCTCTCTCTTTCTCCGTATTTCTCATCATTAATGTCTCAAGCATATAAGAGCATCCCTATTGGGGCATTGGACATCAGTAGCCCAACGAAGGATTTTATCTTCATCACCGGTTGGGTGTTGGACGCTCCGCTTGACCCTATCAAGGTCGAAAATGCGCTTGCCAAACTCGTGGATATCTGGCCAGTTCTTTCCGCAAGATTGAGAACGAAACCGGTGAGTAAACCGTTCACACGCAAGGAAGCTCGAGGTTCAATCTCATGTTGTTCTACTATTTCATTAGGACGGCTCGTGGGAGTACCAGATACCAACAAAGTTTTCAGCAAAATGTCCAAAATACATCTTTAAGTTTGTCACCAAAATTGGACCTATGGCCGAAACATACTCCCATCCGACGCCGTCAAAGCAAATATCTCATTTCATCGACCAGGAGCAGCACATCGATTTATTTGCCGAAGGGTGTCCTCGTTCAACCAAGGATTACTTAAAGGAGGATATCCCTTTGATCCAACTCCAGTTGACCAACTTCGACGATGCGTCCATCCTTGGTCTGACGACAGCACATGTTTTATGCGACGGTCACGGCAGCAAAGAGATTGGTATCGCACTGTCTCGTTTGCTCAAAGGAGAAGAGGTCCTTCCATTGAAGGAGGGGGACCCACTCGAGCGATACACCCATCACACTGCAAACCCCGAAGCTCCACCCGGTTGGAAGGTACTTGGGCCACTTCAGACAATCGTATTGATCATATGCATGATCTGGAACTATATTTCATCACGAAATATCCAGTCTCGCATTGTCTATATTCCAGCCCCAGACGTCGAGAAGATCAAAGCGGAGGCGATGGCAGACTTGAAACAAGAAAAATCGGGCGATCCAGACCCAGGCGCCTGGGTAAGTACAAGTGATGCCATAGGCGCATTTCTTGTCAAGGTAAGCACGTAGTCGCAGCCCTGCACTGTGATAAGAAATTGACGTCTTTAGAACGCCCATGCTGGCTGCACTTCCAAGAAATCATTGAATATATCCTTTATGGCAAATGCCCGCAACTACCTTCCAGGCATTATGCCGTCCCCATATCTCAACAACGCGGCATGTGCGGTAGCAACGCCAACGATGACGATAGCGGATGTTGCGAATATGACCTTGGGCGAGCTGGCGTATATCTGTCGTCAGACGATACGGAAATGGACACAGCGAGAGGCTATTGAACTCTGGTTACAGTGGAGTTTTGCAAATGCAGGGAGACCAATAGTCTTTTTCGAACCCACGGGGGCATACAATGCGATCACGAACTGGAGGGAGATGAGGCTGATGCATATCGACTTCTCCGGTGGCCTACCGTTCGACGCTGTAGCGAAGAAAGTCCATTGTGTGTATGGATATGCAAAGTCCTTTCAACCATATCCTTTACAAAACATATTTGCTATCCTTCACGATGATCCACGGGGTGGCATTTGGATCCTTGGAGTTCTCCCTCAGTCCGTATGGGAGCGGCAAGAAGGTTTCGGGAAGTTTTGCAAAC
>WSTS01000361.1:0-14932 GCA_019627755.1 Serendipita sp. 411 | reverse complement strand
CAACATTTGGCGGGCTCCACATTTCATTCCTTCGTTATGGGTCAGAGTCAGGTCCAAGTTGGTTTCGGTGGACCAGCCATCAACGGCCAATTTGAAAGGGCCATCCAACGGTAGAAATAAAATTAAACGCTACTAATATCGAAATCGACACCTAACATGTTCACTGAAAGCAAACAGCTGTGCCGACTAACTAGTTGAAAATGAATTTTATGTAAAGTCATTCAAAGTATGTTCGTTGGAGAGCCCCGGTTCCTGCGAGTTCAAATATATTATTTTTATATTTATTAGTTACGAAACGAAGGCAGTAGTGCGACAAAGATTTTGAAGAGTGTGGGAATCTCGCTTAGCCAACTCAACCGCCGTTAGCAATAACTGCACATTACCAGATGGACGACGATATTGTGAAGGGACGCAAGCCAGGTCGCCTTATCATACGGGCAATTATTCCAGAAAGTCATCTTAGTCAAATCTTAAGCGCATCGTGGAATAAAGCGAAAGAGAAATAGTCTACAAAATTAGATAGCGATGAAGGTGGGAAAGGAAAGACGGCTGTACTCGACTGAGGAGAGATTCAAAGTCAATTCTCCCTTTCGCAGTGGTTACTATCCCATCGATTCACTACATGGTGGTGGCGCCTCTGTATGCGGCCCAGAGGAAACACTGTCTGAGGTCAGCTCGCCCAACCGAGGCGGATCCTTATGTATAGGTTGACTCCTCGCCGTCAGTGGCATTTGAACGAGGATAGTATCTGCCATATGATTGATAACATCTTCTGAAAGCTGCGGGCCACCGAGCTGAAGAGGAGGGGGAGGGAAACGCCTTTGCCAGAACTATTCGGAGCTAACGCTGAGCATAGAATGCCTTGTGTATGGTGTACATTTTCGATTGAAATTGAATCATTTCCCCCCATCGACGAAGTCGAATGACTACTTGGCAGAACAGAAGGTACGTCGGAGGCTTCAATTGAGGATTGATAGAATCTGGTGGTGGCGATGACAACTCGAGCATGAATAGAGGGTTTACGACCCATTTTAACATTTATAAGGGACCCGAGGTTATTCGACCTTCTCTCGCGCAGCTCGCTTTCGCGACCCTAGTTGCTTCAATTAATCTCCAAACACTGTCCACAAGTGTAACCAAAAGAGAAATACTTTACAAATTTAGATAGGCGCTACAAGGGCTGGAAAGAAAAGACTGCTGTACTCGACTGAACGAAAGTTTAGAACCAGCCCACCATTTCGCGGTGTCTACTATCCCATGGATTCGCTCCATGGTGGTGGCGCCTCTGTATGCGGCCCAGGAGAAACGACATCCGAGGCCAGCTCGCCCAACCGAGGCGGATCCTCATGTATAGGTTGACCCCTTGCTGTCAGTGGCATCTGAGCAAGGATAGTATCTGCCATATGGTTGATCGCATCTTCTGAAAGCTGCGGACCATTGAGCTGAAGAGGAGGGGGTACGTTTGAGGTGGGAGGCAAGGGGAGGAAAATGCCTTCGCCAGGAATATTCGCGGCTAATGGTGGAGGTAGCATCCCCTGTGTTTGGTACCCATTTTCTATCGGAATCGCGCCATTTTCCGCAGTAGATGCAGCTGAATCACTACTTGGCAGAACGGAAGGCAATACTGGATTGGCGGGAGGCAGTGGAGAAACGAAAGTGTTTGATGATCGTTTAACAGGACCGAGAGATAACGGGGGTTCTGGAGAAGACACCTCGAGCATAAATGAAGAATTTACGACCTATTATAATATTTTTGAGAGACCCGAGGTTCAAAAAGCACATTGATGCGTACCTGCTGCGTTGCATCGCTTTCCTCGCTTTCAGAAGCCAGAGTTTCGTGCGCCCGACGCCTATTTCGCCTCCATATCCAAATTCCAGCAGCTATGAATAGAACGAGGGCTATAGCGCCCAACACTCCCCCAATCGCTGCAGGGATATTCGAAGTTCGGTTTCCTCCAGTAGAGTCCTCATTGCCAGTACTAATTTGCCCAACAGCCTGTGAAGAGTCTTGGGAGCTACTACTTGTTTGGGGTATTCCAATTGAAAAGATAGGGATGACATTGGAAGAAGTAGCCGTTCCACTTGAAAAACTTGAGGTAGAATTTGCGGTAGTGAGCGCAGTGGAGGAGCTAGACGTGGTAGCAGCCGTGTTTTCGTTGGTACTCGTCCCTCCATCGTTGCTTGTCCCTACAATACCAGTGCTGGTCGTAGCTGCATTTGCTGTGGTGGTTGTTGTTTGAGAAAGCTGAATGGGGGTGGTTACTCTGAGGGCTAAGTCAACGATTCTGAATATGTCAAAACAGCGTATCAAGCACTAACTGTAGCGTAAAACCACCCCAAATACACATGGCCCAGGGTTTACTCGGAATGCAAGCCTGAGTAAGGGCTGATGTATATTTAGCATGAATCGTCATATATGTAGTTTCTAGCTTACCTGCGGATTGGCTTGCCTAGATAGGTTACGCGTCAATTAGTTAGCCGTCAGCAAGAAAAGCTTCATAAACCTTACCCAAGTAATGTCAGAGAACTCCATGCTAGTTGCGCTAGTGGTAAGGGTAAATTGGCAAGTGCCTGAGGTAACTGTAACAGCTTGCATCCAAATCAGGGTTTGTGTTGAAGCTATGAAAAATGGTTAATGAGCAATCACATAAGATGTTTATAGAAAGAGAATGAATACCTCTATTCGTCAGAAAGGTGACCAAGTCGCTGCAGTCGCTGAGTGAAGGGGCTGTTGCTCCGATTCCGTAGCACATGGGGCGATCTGCACAAGAACTTTGGCGTCGAACTAGTTGTAAAGGCACCACATTTCGACTAGGGGAAGCGTGATTCTTCGATAGTGACGACCCAAAGGCAGGTACACAGTCAGTCGTGTAGATTTCTGGCTGGTACGGGTCTTGTCTATATCGCTGAACATAGTTCACAACCTTTATAGTCCCAGAGGGACATTGGAAATCTATATTAGAAGTATAATCCGTTATCCTTTTCTGCGCTATCGCTATGTTTCATGAAGTGGGACTTGCCTTCGATTGATGAAGAGACCACAAGTCCATAAACCCCTGAATTGAGAGCTCGAAGAAATAGAATGAAGAAATAAACGAATGTGCGAGACATCTTGACGATCCTATTCTATCCGCGATGTTCTGACCTGGGGGTACTCCAAATGGAGAGGTCCCATACGAGTTCAAGTACAGCAACCATCGTTTCCCAGCTCAAGGAAAGCGGCCTGTGCATTTATGACAGCTGCGACAGCGAGCAGTGTGCGAAGCTGGGTCAAAGTCCAATTCAAGGCGCACTCTGTAACTTTTCGGCACATAGCTCTTGCTCTCATTACCCTGGTTGCTCCAATTAATCGGCAAACGTCGAAAACATTTCCAAAACAACAGTTTCGGTGTTTTGTAGCTTCTGCTTTTGATGGTCGATCACTAGAATGGCCTATTGAGCCGGTACTCAGAACAGTCGATATAATCATCCATAATAAATTTATACAAATAAGAATAAGTCCAGGAATGGGATACAGGAGATAAAAAACGATTGATGACCTGATATGCTTGATCCGAATAGTGGATCATAAAAACTACCCATCGTTTTAAGTCAAGGTCATGTTCCATGATTACTGCCCCATGATTCTCTCCATGGCGGTGGGGGATCGTCAGACAATCCAACTCCTACGTCTGAGCCTACTTGATCTTGTTGAACAGCTTGTGTTCGTAAACCATGAGGAGCGAGCGGAGCTACTGGCATACGAGTGACAATACTGTTCGCAAGACGATCGATGTCATCTTCCGACAGCTGTGGTGCAAGTGCCTGTGCGAGTGATCTCGCCGACATAGACCGGTTGCCGCCACGAAGCGCATCATATGTCGGCCTGAAAGAGATGGGGGGGACGCGTTGTTGCTGCTGCAGTTGCTCTCCACCCACACTAGATGCAGAGACATCGGATACATCTGGGGGGTTATCAGACTCCTCTGGGATGGTTGTGATGGGCGTAATTAGATGCGTGACTGATGAGAAACTAGGCATGTTGGAAATAGGCTCCGGTGATAGCCTAGATGGCGGAACTCCTGCTGTCTTCGTTGAGTGGTTCCACGGCGCAAGGGCAAAGGCTGTAGGCGACGGCGAAGCCTGTGACACGAAAGGTTGTACATTCCGAGGGATTTGTGTAAGTTCTCTCGTGATAACGGATGGGGAAGTCTCTTCACCTGTATCAGTTCCAGTTCCTGTCCATCATTAGATTTCGTATTGGTCGCTGATCCTAGCGTACCCGACAGTTTCCTTCGTCGTAACACCCAAAGTGCCACTAGCACGAGTAAAACTGCAAGTACACCAACAACTATACCAACGATTGTTGTAGTATTTGACCCATGCTTGTTACCCCCAGTAGAAGGGTCACCTCCGCTCCCTTGTATAGAAGATACAGACGGACCAGACACAAGTCCGCCTTCAGAAGTTTGAGATACTTCCGGTAAGGGAGCGGAGGAGAGAACACGGGTAGATGTCTGTCCCGTAAGACTTAAACCCGAGATAGATGTAGTCGAAGAGCTGGCGGGAGTGATCGAGCTACTTCCGGAGCTACTTCCAGAATTACTCGACTCGGTTGCTCCATTGCTGGATGTGGATGCTTGGCCTCCGGCACCGGATGGAGTAGTAAGTGCCCCAGTATTTCGGGACGTACTGATAACACAATCAGTTGAAGGAAGCGACGCAAATGAGGAAGCGAACTATAGTGTCATTTGGGTATAGGCGCAGACGGCTCCAGGAGAACCGCCTGGTATGCACTTTTGCGCCATGACTAGTATTTCCTGAGTATTAATAGATGTAATCGTGCTACAGAATCTGATACTTACGCGCGGATTGGCTTGCCTGTGCACCAACAGTTAGCCTATACTGTAGCTATCGAGGTGATGGCCACATACCCAAGTTGAATCGCACCATGTTGCATCCACAGCACCAGTATTCGTAAATTGAAATTGGCATGTATTCCATACCTCGGTGAGAGATTGGCCATGGGCCACTGTATGTGTTTGACCTAGTTCGTAGACCATGTTAATTTAGCCAGCTATTTGTAAATTGATCTAAACCAATCTCACCTCTATTTGATAAATAGTTGGCTAAGTTTTGACAGTCGTCGAGAGAGGTAGCCTCGCCCGATCCGGTACAAGTCGCGTAGCTTGCGCAAGCAAAAGAGCAGAAGTCACGTTGTCGACGTTCAAGCATATTCGTTGTATTCCAAATAGCTACGTTTCCTTTCGGACCTTCTAACAACTCCATGGAGGATGAACCCTCGACCCCTCGTGTGAGTCGCGTCAGCCTCTTAGTGGGAAAAAGCCTCTTCTCAATGCCTAATCGGCAGTTATGCGATCCTATGAAAGCACAGTGAAACCTATGATCTTGGGTTCTGGGTTCAGCTATCTTCCGCAAAGTTGAAATATGTCAACTCTCACCAGAGGTCTACGCTGATTAGGAAAGACTGGAATCCAAATGAAGGTGATTGTGGTGCTGAGATTACTAGACGCTCTTGTACCGGACGAGGTTGGAGGAGAAAGAAGGTGTGGGTCCAAGGGCTCAAATGTGCCAGAAAAAAGCAGACGAAGGGGTTATCTTTAGGTTGAGAACGGCGCTGGGGCGCGCCCAACAGCAGGCCCGGCGAGACGCCTATCTCATTCAGAAGGACATTCCATCCATAATTACCAGGTAAAATCCTAAGAGCCTTTCTTGTTCGTTGAAGGATTCGCCAAAGGTGTTGTAAAGTTCAACATGCAACTCCGACCTGGCCACAACTGAAAACTTCCATGATTGATGGCTACTCCCCAGTCTATCTTGCAATCTCTCCTGGAATACTACTCTAATCGCATCACGGAACTCGATATCGATCTTCTTGCACCATCGAAAGAGCTCCTAAGTTCTCTCTCACAACTGGAGGGACGTGATGCTAGTCATGCGGAGGGCATAATCGATACCCTCTCCAAACTACGTTCCTCTACATATGCCTTACTTCCTTCACGATCATGCACAATACCCCATCGTCAACTTTACACGGACACCTGCATCGCTCAAACATTGACCCACCTTCTACTACAATCTGAGAATCAGGACGAAATGATATGGTTGGAATGCACCCGGTTATTGGATGGAGCAATTGTATTTGCAGGTGCACCAGGCAATAGAATGGCATTCACTCAGAGTTTGATCGAACTCCTCCAAGAAACCAAACTTCCCGCAGATGCCCCAGTACAGCGACAAGATACCTTATCGGTATCAAAACCCGCCATCCCGCTTCCTCCCTGCGGATCGCAGGTGCCTAAGATGCAAGAACCGGACATGATGTCCTTCCTCTCTCAGCACTGCAAGAGACCGTTCGTGATCCCAGCAGGGATCAAGCACTGGCCCGCCGTGAATTCATGGACGCATTGCGCCTACCTGAAAGCGATCGCCGGACGAGGTCGTGTTGTTCCTGTCGAGATTGGGAAGGACTACCGAGTGGATAGTTGGACTCAGGAGATGATGAAGTGGGAAGACTTCCTCGAGAGGATTGAGAATGGGTCAGAGCCTACCGTGTATCTGGCCCAACACTCTTTGCTCTCGCAGTTTCCACGACTGCGTGATGACATCGTGATCCCGGATATTGTATATTACTCGCCACCTTGCGATGATATAGCGTATTCTCCTCCAACCAATGAGGACGGTGTAGTCCTCAATGCATGGTTAGGTCCAGAAGGAACGGTCTCTCCTGCACATCAGGTTCGTATTATCTTCAGCTAGGTTACGTGCCATCTGACTATCGTCTAGGATCCATACTTCAATTGCTATGGTATGTTAGTCTGGTTTTCACAAATCTGTAGTGCGAACAAGTCTTCAGCTCAGGTTGTTGGCCGTAAAACCGTTTGGTTGGCCCCTCCAGAATTCAAGGCAGAAATGCACCCTCTTCCGTCCCACTCAGCACTCTCCAATACGAGCTCTTTAGATGTCTTCAATCCCGATCTCGACAAGTATCCTATGTTTCAATCCAAGGTGTTGAAGGAATCGATGGCCGTCACCCTGCAACCCGGTGATTTATTGTACTTTCCACCTCGATGGTGGCATGCCATGCGGAGCCAAGACAAAAGTTTCTCTATTTCCTTCTGGTTTTAGGCCCTCTATATCGCGTGACGTGGGAGTATTCCGCTTAATGTGTACTGGATGACAAACCGTTCATGCCGAGAGCCGCTACCTCCGATGCTCGTGACCTTGTAAGTCGAGATTTGCCGATCATGGGAATATTGGTTTACTTAGTCTTCTATGAAGGTCGGCCAAAAACGTGAGTAGACCCGCCATTCTCAACCCCAACCGATGAAATCGGCCAGGATTTTGATATGAGACATAGCCGCGATGAAAGTGCACAGTAATTATCCTTCTTACCGAATTCCCGTGATTATGGTGATAGTTGCTCTAATATTTCCCTCCGTGCGAACGTCGGACTTTGACGCGATGAAGCCGTGCACGACGACGTATATAATCTGGTCCAACCCAATCCTCGCTTGCAACATTATCCAAAATATCCTCTCCTTTGATTATGCTTGGATTGATTGCAACTCTCGCTCTTTTCACACTCCATGTCCAGACTGGCCGTGCTGCTTGCGAATGTGGCTACATTGACTCCCAAGGCCACGTCTGGGTAAATAATTCTTTTCTACTCGCTTCCGTCTTGCGTCTCGTCTTACAAATTTCCAGAGGGAGGCCCTTATAGCAAATTTCACCCAACCAGCCGGAGCATTGGCTGCCCTACAAAACGATTGGTATATCTCCAATTGGGATATACCTCAAGGGAGCAACAAAGTGATCCGGTATACGCCCAATAACGTCTTTCAGCACAATGACGCGCTTGGAATCAAAGTTTCGGGTGTTAGTTTGCACCATATCATGACGGTTGGAATCACAATTGCTAACTGTATGGAATAGTATTCGGGCTCTGGTCCTGTAAGCTCTGGCGAGGTCTACACTTTGGTATGTTCGATTCTGCATCGAATGACCGACTGCTGAACAAAGTCTCTAACAGCGAAGCGATATCCAATATGGCACATTCCGAATGCGCGCTGCTGTTCCATCAGTTCCTGGAGTTGTCTTTGGTAAGTGGATCCTACATCAAACAGATGTTTCGTCTTACATGTGCCCAGGTTTCTTCACGTACATCAGTGGAACGCAGGAACAGGACATCGAATTTTTGTCTTCAGACACTGACTATTATCAAACCGTTCATTATACCAACCAGCCAGGTTTACTCAACGGAGATGTCGACCCTGATGCAACGAAGGTAAGGGGTGTAGTTAATGATGCCTACTTGGCGTGATTAACTGTTTTTCAGGATGTTGTGGTGCCTGGAGCTGATTTCACGTACGTAACTTGTTTTTCCCAAAGAATTCCTCCTAACATACATCCAGTGCTTTTGGCGAGCATCGAATTGATTGGTTGCCCACCGCAAGCAAGTATTTCTATAATCAGGCCCAGACAGCGGTATGAAGATTTTACAACATAGCCTCGCAACTTCTGACACTCATTTGGGTAGAGTATCACCAAGAACGTCCCAACAACATCCTCAAGGATTATCCTAAACGTTTGGAGCAATGGAGACTCGTGAGTATTTTCGCTGGACACGCGATGCATTGCGCTCACCTTTGCTTCAGCTTGTTCTCCAAGGGACCTCCGACGGCAGATTCCATCGCTACCGTGCAATGGGTGCAGCTCTACTTCAATTCGACCAGCTTGGCGCAGCCCGCGTTCCAAACCGCTTGTGCGAATGCTGGAAATATTCCAAAGTGCATCATCTGAGCATGCTACCCCCATATATTTCGCCCGTTGTTCATATACTCCGTCTTCCCCGAAATGCCTTGTGTTTCATAACCGAGATATCAATACAATCAGGACGATTTCGGCAGTAGAGACTATTAGAGTGACCCCTATCACGATCCAGCCTGCCGTGGTGAATGGTGCACCAAAAACCCGTCCCGATGCGTGTGCAGGGCTTGGAAGTGGTCTTAATTGATCAGAAAAGTCTCTGTTTGAATGTCTCCTTCGCAGATATGCAGTGACCATGAGCAGGCCTGCAAGTAAAGCGAATAGAATTCCAACTAAAATGATGGCATGGGACACCAGAACGAGTAACTCTGATGGGGTGCTTACTGTCATAAAATCTCTCGTCAAATATCTTGACCATTAAGATTGTATTTCCTAAACAGAGGAGAGCTGCCCTCGTATATCCTTCGTTGAATGTCCTCTGTCTTGCACGCAGCTCGACGAGTTCAGCCTTATCCATGACCTTCATACTTTTTCGACGGTGCCCTCCGTACGTGTATCGATTTGGGGACTTTTCTCGCTCCATAATGGCTAAGGGGGTATCGAAGTCGGGTGGAAGGTTGTAAAATACCACTTACGCCTTTCCACTTCCGGGGGCAATTGCTGTTAAGAACTGAAAGACGACACTATGCAACGAATATGTCTCTAAAGACGAGAAATTTTGTTCGTACGAAAGCGAAGAACCCTCCAAGATCGTTTCAAGCACACTTCGAGCTTCGTCGATAGAAAGGATCGAGAATGGGTCAGAGCCTATTGTTTATCTGGCCCAACGCCCCGTACTCTCACAGTTTCAACGACTGCATAATGACATCGTGATCCCGGATATCGTATACTACTCGCCACCTTGCGCTGATATAGCGTATTTTCCCCCAGGCAATGAAAATGGTGTAATTCTCAATGCATGGTTAGACCCAGAAGGAACGGTATCTCCTGCACATCAGGTCCGTACTATTCAGCTAGGCTACGTGCCATCTGACTATCGTCTAGGATCCATACTTCAATTGCTATGGTATGCTAGTCTAATTTTCACAAATCTGTAGTGCGAACAAATCATCAGCCCAGTTTGTTGGTCGTAAAACCGTTTGGTTGGCCCCTCAGAATTCAAGGCAGAAACGTACCCGCTTCCATCCCACTCATTAAGCGTCTTCAATCCTGACAAGTACCCTGTGTTTCAACCTAAGGTGTTGAAGGAATCGATGGCCGTCACCCTGCAACCCGGTGATTTATCGTACTTTCCACCTCGACGGTGGCACGCCATGCGATGCAAAGACAAAGGTTTCTCTATTTCCTTCTGGTTCTAAGCCCTCTATATCGCGTGACGTGGGAGTATTCCGCTTATTGTGTACTGGATGATAAATTGTTCACGCCCGAGAGTAGCTATCTCCGGTGCTTGTGACCTTTTAAGTCGATATTTGCCGATCATGGGAAATATTGGTTTATTTAGTCTTCTATGAAGATCGGCTAAAACGTGAGTAGATACGCCATTTTCTTATTGTGACAACCCAAACCGATGAAATCGGCCAGGAATTTAATATGAGACATAGCCGCTCAGTGACACCTTTGGGAAGAAAGTGCACAGTAATTATCCTTTTTACCGAATTCCCGTGATTATGGTGACAGTTGCTCCAATATTTCCATCCGTGCGAATATCGGACTTTGACGCGATGACGCCGTGCACGACGACGTATATAATCTGGTCCAACCCAATCCTCGCTTGCAACATTGTCCAAAACATCCTCTCCTTTGATTATCTAACATGTTTGGGCTGATTGCAACTCTCGCTCTTTTCACGCTCCATTTCCAGACTGGCCGCGCTGCTTGCGAATGTGGCTACATCGACTCTCAAGGCCACGTCTGGGTAAATGATTTTTTTCTATTCGCTTCCTTCTTGTATTTCGTCTTACAAATTTCTAGAGGGAGGCCCTTGTAGCAAATTTCACCCAATCAGCGGGAGCATTGGCTGCTCTGAAAAAGGACTGGCAAATTTCCAATTGGGATATACCTCAAGGGAGCAACAAAGTGATTCGGTACACGCCCAATAACGTCTTTCAGCACAATGACGCGCTTGGAATCAAAGTTTCCGCTGTCAGTTTGCGTCATATCCTGACACTTGAATCGCAGCTGCTAACTATACGGAATAGTATTCGGGTTCTGGCCCCGTAAACTCTGGCGAGATTACTACTTTGGTATGTTCGATTCTGCATCGAATGACCATCTGTTGAATGAAGTCTCGAACAGCGAAGTGATATCAAATATGGCACATTCCGAATGCGCGCTGTTGTCCCAACGGTCCCTGGAGTTGTCTTTGGTAGGTGGATCCTTCATCAAAACAGATGTTTCATCTTACATGTGCCCAGGTTTCTTCACGTACATCAGTGAAACGCAGGAACAGGACATCGAATTTTTGTCCTCAGATCCTAACTATTATCAAACCGTCCATTACACCAACCAGCCAGGTCTGATCAACGGAGATGTCGATCCTGCTGCAACGAGGGTAAGCGGGTAGAGTTACCAATACCCACTCGACGTGATTAACTGTTTTTCAGGATGTTGTGGTGCCTGGAGCTGATTTCACGTACGTAGCTTGTTTTTCCCAAGGACGACTCCTAACACACATCCAGTGCTTATGGCGAACATCGTATTGACTGGTTGCCCACCGCAAGCAAGTATTTCTATAATCGAGTTCAGACAGCGGTATGAAGATTCTACACTCAGAGACTCGCAACTTCTGACACTCATTGGATAGAGTATCACCAAGAATGTTCCGACAACTTCTTCGAGTATTATCCTAAACGTTTGGAGCAATGGAGACTCGTGAGTATTTTCGCTGAACACGCGATGCATTGTGCTCACCTTTCCTCCAGCTTGTTCTCCAAGGGTCCTCCGAAGGCAGATTCTATCGCCACCGTGCAATGGGTGCAGCTCTACTTCAATTCGACCACTTTGGCAGAGCCTGCGTTCAAAACCGCTTGTAAAAATGCCGGAAACATTCCAAAATGCATCATCTGAGCATGTCTACTCCGTATATTTCCATCATTCCTTAATACACTCCGTTCTCTCCGAAGTAACTTGTGTTTTATAACCGAAATGTCAGTATAGTTAGGACAATTTCGGCAGTTGAGACTATTAGAGTGACCCCTATCACGATCCAGCCTGCAGTGGTGAATGGTGCACCAAAAACCCGTCCCGATGCGTGTGCAGGGCTTGGAAGCGGTCGCAACTGATCAGAAAAGTCTCTATTTGAATACCTTCGTCGTAGATATGCAGTGGCCATGAGTAGGCCCGCAAGTAAAGCGAATAGAATTCCAACTAAAATGAAGGCATGGGATTCAATATTGCATGTCTCCAGAACGGGTAATAACAACGGGATGCTTACTTTCATAAAATCTCTCGTCAAATATCTTAACCATTAAAACTGTGTTTCCTAAACAGAGGAGAGCTGCCCTCGTATATCCTTCGTTGAATGTCCTCTGTCTTGCGCGTAGCTCGACGAGTTCAGCCGTATCCATGACCTTCATACTTTTTCGACATTCACCTCGGTACGTGTACCGATTTGGTGACTTTTCTCGCTCCATAATGGCTAAGGGAGCGCGAGCAATCGAAGTTGGGTCGAAGGTTGTAAAATACTACCTATGCCTTTCCATCTCCGGGGGCAATTGCTGTTGAGAACCGGAAGACGACACTATGCAAAGAATATCTCTCCAAAGACAAGGTCTTCTCTTCCTACGATAGCGAAGAACCCTCCATATCCCAAGAAGCACATTCAAGCCTCGTCGATAGAATTGTTTGTTCTCGTCGCAGGATGTGTTGGCTGGGGCGCAATAGCTGGTCTATCACTTCACTCTTATCTCAGTGAAGATAATGGTGGGCACTTTGGATCTACTTCTTTGTCCTCTGTCGACCTTGGTTGGAACACCAAGCCAAAACCCGATATGAAAAAAGCGATGTCGCTTCTGCGAAACCTTTTTCCAGAGGAAGGAAAAGTTATAACAGACCCCAAATCTCTCAAGTCCTATAGTGAAACAAAGTTCCTCGCCTACATTGGTAGTCAAGATGCCCAACCACACAAGGTAATAGTGTTCCCCACAACGACAGAGGATGTAGTCAAGATTGTCAAAGTCGCAAATAATTGCAATGTTCCCATTGTCCCGAGAGGAAGTGGAACTGGACTAGAAGGCCATTCTTCTAATGTAAGTTCCCGCCCGACCGTAGATTCGTTTTCTTATAAGAGCTGTTAGATAACAGACGACAATATTTGTGTCGACCTTTCCCATATGAATACCATCCTGCAAATAAACGGTATGTGTATTCCCGCATGTCTGTCAGAAAGCGACTTACCTGTCATAGAAAACGACAGCGACCTTGTTTGCCAAGCTGGTGCGACATGGGATGATATCAATCATACTTTGCAGGATAGTGGAATCAAGTTATTTTTCCCGGTAGGCAGACTTCCCTATCGAATAAGCTGGACTGACACTCGATAGCTGGACCCAGCACCCGGTGCAACTATCGGAGGAATGATGGCAACGAGTTGTTCGGGGAGTACGATGAAATTTTTTGCCCTTATACTGTTGGCTCTGACCCTGACCTTCAGCTAATGCTGTCCGCTATGGGACCGCTAGAGCAGAATGGTTCCTTTCTGCAGTGCGTCTCATACATACTCAACGAGGTGGTATCATTGAATTCTGTTTATAGACAGTCGTGCTTCCGTCTGGGGAGGTGATCAAGACACGTCGAAGAGCACATAAGTCGTCTGCTGGTTTCGACCTCACTCAGTTATTTATTGGATCTGAAGGGACTTTGGGTATCATTACCGAAGTAGCTATTCGACTCGCACCTCTCCTTCCTTCTACAGTCGCGATAGCGCATTTCCCAAACGTGGAAAATGCTTGTAGTGCCGTTGATGCGTTGCTGAAGAGCCAGTATGGAGTGCATATTCGTGTGTACTATTCATGATTCTTGTAGTCACATGCTTATCCCAAACCTAGAATGCGTCGAACTTGCGGATTCAATCTTTATGGAAGCATTAAATCATTCATTGACCAGTTCTGGGACAGCTACAAGCTACCCTGCTTCCGATTCGCTTTTCATCAAACTACAAGGGGACAAAGACACTTTGCGCGATGTTTCACGTGTAACCAAACAAATCCTGGAGCGTCATGGGAGCATGAAAATACAATTCGCAAATGGGAATGAAGAGGCTCGAACGATGTGGGACCATCGAAAGGGGGCACTACTCGCTATCTTAGGTTATATTAAGGATAGTGAGGTATGGTCGACTGACGTCTGGTAAGATAATCGCATTAGTGAGACCGTCGAATTAACCATCTCCAGTGTCCCTGTCTCTAATCTGCCAAAGTTGGTTCGACAAGTACAAGAAGATGCCGCTACTATGAATGTTATTTGTCCTATTGTCGGACATGTAGGAGATGGAAACTTTCATGCCGCATTGATCTACAGAAGCAAATCTGAGTTCAAAAATGTGCAAGAACTTAGCAAACGAATAGTCGAAAGGGCCCTGACACTTGATGGAACTTGTAAGTGCAATGTTGTTGAAAGTATATCCCTTCTGAGACGTACTAGGTACTGGGGAGCACGGAGTCGGAGTTGGGAAACGACATTACTTGGCTAAGGAATTAGGGGACGAAACGGTAAAGGTTATGCGTACTATTAAGCGTACCATCGATCCAAAAGACTTAATGAATCCCGGAAAGGTGTGTTTGCTCTCGAAACCCTAAAGGTTTGCAATCTCTGATGCATCATACCATAGCTCTATCCCCCCGTATAACTATAGATATCTAATGTCATGTATTTTTATGATCTGTTTTTTTTTTGTTTGGGTCACAGGTTGCCCTTCTCCACGATGTCATCCACTACAGAGATTCTGAGCTCTGTGCATTCTACCTTGGAGGCACATTCTCAACTTATGAAAGCTGTAGAATCAGGTCATAGACGAAGAAGAGAATTGATATCGAGACTTCCTCTATCATCTGTGGCGGGCATCTCCTTCTCCGACCTTCCGAACAGCACTTCCTCTCCTGAATCGTTGAGAGATAGTACAAGGGAGCATGATCCTCATCTAGAAGAGCAGAGAAAGCGACTAGCG